>PIJE02002942.1:14554-27054 GCA_002895965.2 Coryphaenoides rupestris | reverse complement strand
CTGAGGTGTGTGTTTTTTTCCACGGCTGTTCGGCGAGAGCCTGCAGTGTATAAAAGGCAATTAGTCAGCATATCGTGGTTGTTTTGGGATTTTTTTTTTGCTAAGCTACAGTCAGACACCAAATAGCCAAACATGAAAATACTTTTCGTGTTTTTTTGTATCAGACGTCTGAGGGAAAGTGGAGATGTGCTGGTTAGCTCCCACATGCCTCATGCTTCATTGACAATGTGAGAGGGAAAGAAAAAATAATACAAAAATAGACGTTCTCTCTGAATAAAGACATGAAGAATGTTGACAAGTGGATGTCAGAGGAGGAGAACGGGGGGGGAGAAGGGAAGGAGAGAACGTCAGGAAGGAATTGAAAACGAGACCAATGCATGTCTCCGGATTGCCCATGTTTTGCAAATGTCGAGACTTCATCAAGGTCCCTGTGATCAGTGGCCGTGCGAAGCTTTGTCATCCTCAGTAGAGTGACAGTGGAACATTCTAGTTTCTTCTCACAGACTCACAAAAGCCTATACTCTCCTTTTTTTCGGGGCTTTTGTGCTTTTTTAGGACAGGAAATTGGGTTAAAGTTGAGGGAATCGAATCCGCGGTTTCTTATGAGGCAGTACCACAATCTCCACCCTGCTCATTGAGGAAACATAAACATCTCAGCCTTCAGAGACACCTGAATGCTAGAGGATATACTCGAAGAGAACAACATTCTCTTTTATTTATTTTTAAAGCACTGTCTGGTAAGCTGCCACTATACCTGTCCTCACTTTTGAATTTTAGAGACATAGAACACTGTACTAGACTACAATCACATATAAGGCTGAACGTGCCGCGGTGTAACACCAATGTAGGAAAGTCTGCCTTTAGTTTTTATGCACCTGAGAAGTGGAACAGGCTGCAGGACTCCCTAAAGCTGGACCAACTTGTCTCTCTGGAGAGGTTCAAGGTCTTGGTTGAATGTGTGCTCCATGTCAACTGTACATGTTTCTTATAGTTCATGTATTCATAGCCTCGTCTTTTATTCTTTTATTCTTTTATTTTATCTTTTATATTTTATATTCTTTTATTCTTTTATCTTGGATCTTGTGACTTGTTTTGTGATTTCATCTTGTTTTATTGTAACATAGTTCTATTTTTTTTGTATGTGTTACATTGTAATCAGGGCAGCATTGTAAAAGAGAGCTTGCTCTCAATTGTCTTTCCCTGAATAAATAAAGGTTTCAAATAAAAAAATATACAGCAGACAGAGTAACCGTTAAGTCAAAACCATTGATTCAGTGGTTCTTCAACTCTCTCCCATGCCGACTGCTTTGTTATTACCACCATTTTGAATCTGTCTGCCTGCCCCTGGGTTTAATTCAAACGTAAGCCTGCTCTGCCATTTTGATTATTTGACCTTCTTATGTGTGTTTCTTAAATGATTGGCCTTTATTGATTGTCTTTTAAAATGTCTTTTTCTTCAATACCGTGAAGAAGTGTATGAGGCAGCCCAACAGCGGCGATGTGCTATGAGTCACTGGCACCGTGAGAGAACGGTGAAACGCCACAGTCAGGGTGCTTAAAAAAGGCAGCGGGATCCTGTAAGACAGAACGGGAGACATCGCGCCACGTTCCACCCACCTCTTGCGGCGCCCCCCCCCCCCCCCCCCACCCCCCCATCACCCCCCCCCATCACCCCCCTCACCCCTTCCCTCAGCTCGTTTCCTCTGACTGATATGTTTTTTGGGGTGGGGGGGGTGCTTCTAAGGGTCCCACAAACTCGAATTTCCTGGCCAAACGATGCTATGAAATACGTCCGCGGCTCCAGTAACTCTACTGTGGCGTGTCATTTTATGGCAACCAGGGGGCTGTAAAAAAAGTTTATTTTCCACTGTTCAGCAAAAAGTTTCTTCTTATTTCCTTTTCCGTACACTGTTATTCTATTGCGGGCAGGTAAAATAATATATATGGGCTGCATGGCTGTCACTACTCTCTGTCTGCAGAATTCCTTCTGATTCGCCTCTTCGCCTTTATTTAATTTTCTCATTTTGGGCATGATCACACTGTCTGTCTGGTATGAGGGCGCAGCGCACGCAGGAACAATATGGGATTGGCTTTTAAGTGTCGAGAGAGCCACACAGCCCATGGAAGCAGAGAATCATACGTCCCCGGTGCAGCGTAAATACACCTTGTGTTTCTGCGCCATGCAAAACAAATCCAGACCACCAACTGGCTCAGCTGGATCAGGAAACTATCAAACTATTCTAATCATGGCTATCTAATCATAGGTATTTTTATGCAGAACTGCTCTCTCTCTCTCTCTCTCTCTCTCTTGAGTCAGAGAATGGAAATTAACATGAAAGGCAAAAGACGAAATTCCCCCGACCCGCCAGGCGCCACAATGGCCATAACTCCCAGGTTCAGGTCGGGTTGCCAAAGGTGTTTCAGGGGCACACACACACACACACACACACACACACACACACACACACACACACACACACAAAAGAGAACAAAAAAGGGAATCGAAGCGAACAATCCAAAAGGCTGTTAGATTTTGACCTAGTTCAATAACGGCCAGCTTTGCTAAGATAAGCGACATCACGGGCGGGCGTGCAAGGATTTAAAGGCATCACGGCTAATACGCCCTATCGCTTTACGGCGTTTTAAGCTAAACTGCGGTTTGAAGACACATTGATCCGGGACCCGCTGAGGTGGTCGGGGGGGGGGGGGGGGGGCTGCTCCCTAGCTATTCCTCCAGCGCCTCCTCCTCCTCCTTCCCCTCCTCCTCCTCCTCCTCCTCCTCCTCCCCCTCCAGCTGTAACTCTCAGATAACCAGAGCACTTGTCAGGGTTTGGTCACATGGGGCCGTTGTGATTTGTTTGTTTTGAGATAGCAGAGGTCAACTCCTGCCCTATCCTGGACCACGCTGGTTTGACCTCTGGCCCTGACCCACCCTGACACGTCTGCTCTCGCGTGTGGCTGCTTGCAGAAACACAAGCGTTTTAATTAGTAAATCCCCAGGAGCTGGAGAGGCTATTTATTGGATTGTATATTCGTTTGTTTGTGCATCTATGAGGAAGTATTTTGATGTGTTGGCTTCAAGGGGGGCGGCACATAAATAAACAGAATATTTACAGTGCGGGTGTAGGAGGGAAGGAGTGACGGGGTGAGGGAGGGAGAAACAGCTTGAGGGAGGGAGAGACAGGGTGAGGGAGGGCGAGACAGGGTGAGGGAGGGAGAGATAGGTTGAGGGAGGGTGAGATAGACGGGGTGAGTGAGAGGCAGACTAGAGTGAGGAACAGTTAAGGGAGGGAAAGACAGGGTGAGGGAGGGAGAGACAGGTTGAGGGATGGCGAGACGGGGTGAGGGAAGGGAGAGACAGGTTGAGGGGGAGTGAGGTAGACGAGGCGAGCGAGAGAAAGACGGGGCAAGTGGGAGACGAACTAGAGTGAGGGGGAGAGATGAGGGAAGGGGAAGACGAGGGTGAGGGAGGGGGAGACGGGTCGAAGGGGGAGACAGACGGGGTGAGTGAGGTGCGGGGAGACAGGCAGCCGGCGTGGGTGAAGTGTATCCCGGCGCCTGCCCCCCCCCCCTGCTCCTCTGACCCAGACGCCGGGTGTCGGGTTGGGCCGGTGTCAGCGGTAAAGGATCTGGGAGACGTTCACCTGGCACCTGCACCACCGGGACACCAGATACGAGGAGGACCCCCCCGGAATGTATAGACAGGAAATGCGAAACCTGCACCACCACATCCACCTCCACCTCCACCTCCACCTCCACCTCCAAGGCAGTTTGATTTGGCTCAACATCAGAGGTTACAGTCGAACACACCGTCGCTGGCTCTGCCGTTTAAACACACATTAAGAACCGGGGGCTTATTTTTTAGCTCTGATGTTATGTCGATGATGATCGTGACTTGTAACGCGACGTCCTGGAGAAGCCCCCCCCCCTTAGCAAGGATGTCTGTCAGAAGAACGGGAATGTATGTGTGTGTGTGTGTGTTGGGTGGGGGGGCTGGGGGGGGGGGGGGGCAGGAAGACGCTTTTTGTCCATTTCGGTTACAAACACTCGCAAAATGTCAGCAGCCACTCGGAGGAATAGGTCCGCTGTTGTCGTCATTCTCTCCCCCCCCCCCCCCCCCCCCCCACCCCGCCCCCCCCCCCCCCCCACCCAAACACACGACAACAACTTCACACGACGGGCTGCATCGAAGCGCCGACTCGGGCCGGGAAGAAAAAATAATAATTAAAGACCGAGCGAGACAAAAGCGAGAAATAGGCCAATTGGGGAATAGCCCTGATTTCCCGAGTAGAAACAGAAATGAAAAGACAGCACAGCAAAGGAGGAGAGAGAGAGAGAGAGAGAGAGAGAGAGAGAGAGAGAGAGAGAGAGAGAGAGCGTTGAGGAGGAAAAGCGGGCAGTCCCAGAAGTATGGGAGGAATGGAAGAGGGGGGGGGGGGGGGGGGGGGGAGAGGAATGAAATAAATGGATTTGAAATGCTATTTGATGCTATGAGGCTTCATAAGGAGCCCGAGAGCGTATAGAGAGCGCCTTTCAATGTTGGGAGCCTCTCCTCCCCTCTCCTCTCTGCTCTCCCTTCTCTCTCTTCTCTCTTCTCCTAGCCCCCCTCCCCCCTGCTCCTCCTCCTCCTCCTCCTCTTCCTCCACCCCTCCTCCTTCCCTCCGGGGGGTAGCTGGGGGCTGTCTCTTTCAACATGGCAGCGCTCTCAAGCTGTACAGCAGCACCTCTGTTATTCATCCCCCAGCTAATTACCTGCAGGCTGACCGCGTGCTTATTAAAATTCTCTTCAATAAGCAGCAGAAGTAGAAGGAAAAGTTGTGGCTTGTTTGTGTGTGTGTGTGTGTGTGTGTGTGCGTGTGTGTGTGTGTGTGTGTGTGTGTGTGTGTGTGTGTGTGTGTGTGTGTGTGTGCGTGTGTGTATTTTTCAACCTACCAGTGCTTCGAAAGTTTTGCGGTTTCTCGTGTGTTTTTTTGTGGTTGGTCTTTGTTTTTTTGCAGGAGGAGGACTGTCTTCAGAAAACAGAAGGGAACATCGGCCCTAAATATAAATGGCCTGACACTGCAGCCATTTATAGAGCTTCAGACCCAACGTTGTCGTCGTCGCCGTCGTCGTCGCCGTCGCCGTAATTGGCTGTAAAATTGGCCCGGAATTGTGAAATTCAGCAAATGTACACAAGAGTGTGAGAGAAGTTTGTTGGAAAACTGCGGTTGGACCTGTGATGAATAATCATACGCACTTTTCTTCATTATTTTCAGTCGTGTGTTCTCTGGCTGTCGGTTGTAGTTCTGATCCTGTGAACCGAGCATCAGCGAAGTTATCTGCTCATCGGTCGTTTTAAAGGCGGATTTTGACGGGGGGGGCGGATTCTGACAGTGGATCCTGGAAGTGTAGTTGCCAGCGCTGTTTCTCAAAGCCCTGGCATTATAAGGTGCAAATTAAATGACATTTAAGGAAATGTCCTGTCCGCCATTTGTCCAGGATTTATTTATCCTGATTGAAACCTTCCCCCCCCCCCCCCGCCCTAAGCAAAGCACCTTTTCAGAGTGACTCTTCACAACCTCACAAAATGTCTGACAGCCGTGTTCAACTTAACTCTCCCGGGCTCCTTTTTATTTATGAAAGAGCCGGCGACTCATTATGCCGCTCGGAATGCGTTTTTCAATCAATTTCCTTGTAATGGTTCTCTGTAATGCTGTGGTTAAATGATGTCTCTTAAGTGATAGGGGGCTGCATGAATTAGAATTAATTCCCAATTTAATTGTTCCTATATTTCAGTGGCGGTGTCGGTCGTGGCCGGCCGGCGCTAATTTATTTCCTGCTTAGGAGGTAAAGACGGGCCGGGGGTTGCCAGGGGACGAGTGGTTAATTGCAGTAGATTGCCTTATCTCCTTGTAATTATGCCTGTCTCTTTGGAGTTCCCTGGCTCCAAAATGGTCAATCGATGCTATCAGACCACAGACACAGAGGAGGCAGAGCAGGAGGAGGAGGAAGAGGAGGAGGAGGAGGAGGAGGACGAAGAGGAGGAGGAGGAGAACCCAGACTGGATCTCAGGGCGAGGGGGCGAGGGGGTGGGGCGGTAGGTGGAGCAACTCCTCCCTGGACGTTAACCGAGATAGAGAGATGCTCAGGGGACTCCGGTCATATCAGAAGACAGTCTGTCTCAGGAGGGACTGATTTGCTGAAGTTCACTTTTATAAACTTCTCCGCAAAGGAATGTTCTGAATGCCCTCGGATGACCTAACATGACGTCAACAAAACACACCGTCCACAACCCCCGCCCCCCCCCTCAAATTCACAGTCTTTTCGTCTTTTGTGTGTGTATGTGCGGGTCGGTGTTTTAGCCAGCATGTTCCCACCACACCAGACGCCAGGCTCTGCAAAAGTCATCAATACGGGACCTGCCTCTTTCAGCAGGACATCGGACTTTTTTTGCGTGTCGGGACCGACCAATCAGGGGGGGGCCCGGGGTGTAAACGATCACCACGGGGACGTCGATGAGGCGCGGCAGAGACGAGAATGTTAAACGGGTGAAAATGTGCAATGCCAGAGGTGCAGACTCCACTCCGGCGTGTTGATATTGGTCCTGCACGGGGTCTGGGCCAGTCTGGTCAATGGCAGCTGACTGCAGACAGGGGGCAGGGGGGGGGGCGTGGGTGATCAATGCTGGCATCCTATTGATCGGTCTGAGCTGTCGTTACCGGCTGAATGATCCGACCGGGCTCCAGCCTGGGGGGGGCCTTTTTTTTAATCAGGACCATCCCCAGGTGTTAGTCCCCATATTTACACACACACACGTATATATATATTTAAATACACATATTCAAATACACACACAATACACACAGTTCTACTTTTTCCTAACAAAGTTTCTGGTATCTTCGGATCTCCTGAACGAACCTGGCAATTAGGAGAGCCGGTTTTTTGGAAAGTGTAGATCAATAGGCGGCAAGGCCAGGCCAGCTTCCTCTGACAAAACATTTGTTAAGTTCACTCGTGTTGTCCAGTGTGTGTATGCGCTGCGGCTGTGTGCGTGTGCATGTGTGTGCGTGTGTGTGTGTGTGTTGGAACATTCTGACCGCGTGTGTTTCCGTGCAACAACGAGAGATCATTCTGGCGTTTTTGCTCCTTAATGCTCCTTAACACTCCAGCAACTCCCATGTGCTCAGTATAGCTCGCTCAAATATACACGCACACGGATGACGACGCGCACGTAGGCGTGTGCGTGTGAGTCCGCGTGTGTGCGCGTCGGCCCGCGTTCACGCAGGCGTGTCTGAATGACGTGTGCAGGCGTACACGCTCGCGTCTCAGGAGCGCGTTTTGTTCGGGTTTTTTTTCCCCGACAGGAGCCGCACGTACAGCTCAAGTTCCGACGCTGTCTTCCGCGGTGTTTATCGTGCGGTTTGAGTGCAACGATGAGGTGACCCTGACCTCGTGCCAAGACTCATTCGGCGTTGCACGATATCTCCCCGGCATTCATTTGTGAAACCCGGAACTTAAACTCAATTCACTCATTCTGTTTCCATGGATTTTGTGAGCACGCTCGGGTTTTTTTTTTTATAACCGTGGAAAAAGTATTGGAAATGGTTTTTTTTCGTCTTCCTCTTTCTGAATAGTAGGTACAAAGTTTCGCTATCATTGAATCTCCTAAATGACTTTGGCAATTAGCAGAGAATGTTCTTGGGCGGCTGTGTAGGACACATCTACATCAATACTCCGCAAGGTAGTCTCCCCGCGCGCCGGGCGCCTCCGTCTGGCTTGGCCTTTTGAAAGCCTTATCGCATTTATTTACAGACTACTCTTTGTTAATTTTGTATTAAGGCTGTAGAGTTTGATTGTTTTTAAACTCGGGCTGAATATTGCACCAGTTGTGTAGCATAACCATGGAAACAGAGCATCACAGTTTGGTTTGGGATAATACACACACACACGCACACACACACACACACACACGCACACACACACACACACTATCAACACATTGCAGATATGACATAATTGCTGAGGTTGGACTACATCGACATAGCTGCAGTGCCTTAACAAATGCATTGGGATGCATCAGGGACCGTTACAGTCAGTAATAGTCTCACAAACCAGCACACGCACGCACACACACACACACGCACACACACACACACACACACACACACGCACACCGAATTGTGGATGACTGAGTCAAAGGTCAAATTCCCAAAATGCCCTGTTTATTTTTGCCTTTTGTGTGTGTGTGTGCGTGTGTGTATTGTGTGTCTATGTTTGCCGTGTGTGTGTGTGCGTGAGCGTGCGTGTGTGTGCGTGTGTGTGTGTGTGTGTGTGCGTGTGTGTGTTGTGTGTCTATGTTTGCCGTGTGTGTGTGCGTGAGCGTGCGTGAGCGTGCGTGAGCGTGCGTGAGCGTGCGTGAGCGTGCGTGTGTGTATGTGCGCGTGCGTGCACACACACACACACACACACACACACACACACACACACTCTCTTTTCCCCTCCCACTCCTTGATATGAATGCGCGCCACACTGCGAACCTTATCTCACTGTAATAACATCCATATATTCATTGTTTACCTGCGGAAAGGAAAAGGGATGAAACGCTTTAGCGACTCGTCTGAAATAAGAAAATAAGCCCTCGGTCGACACGGCCGCCCCGCGGAAGGGCAGAACACGCCGCTAACATCTACCCACTGTTCGTCAGCGTGTTGCGTTTCCTGCTGCCCGTGCAGGTATGGAGAGTGAGGCGGTGTGTGTGTGTGTGTGTGTGAGTGAGTATGTGTGTGTGCGTGTGATTGCGTGTGGTTAAGAGCTTTTCCCGCTCCGTGGCGGTGGCGGTGTTCCGGTGGCTAGCCCGGGGGGGCCGCTGTAGTCCATTAGCGCCGGGGTGGTGGCGCCCCCCCCTGCGCCACGCCGGCTCCCTTCCCGGGGCCCAGGAGACGTGGTCTGGCCCCGGGGGGGGGCGGTTGATGAACCCAGGGCCCGGCCCCCGGCCTCTCCCGCGTTAATTGTCTCCACGGCTCCGCTGACAGAGCTCCACATCTCCTCCGTCCTCCGTCCTCCGTCCTCCCTACTTCCTGCTTTCCTCCCCCCTTCCCTGTGTGTCCCTTGCCTCCTGCCTGTTTCTCCTCCTCCTCCCCCCGACCCTCCCCTCCTCCTGCTCCTATCTCCTCCGCCCATCTCCTCGGTTCTCTCTCGTTCCTCTTTACGTTTCATCTGTCCTTCACATCTCACAGCCAGTATATGGTGCTCTCTCTCTCTCTCTCTCTCTCTCTCTCTCTCTCTCTCTCTCTCTCTCTCTCTCTCTCTCTCTCTCTCTCTCTCTCTCTCTATCTCTCTCTCTTTCTATCTATCTACTGCTGGCTAGATATGGGCCGAGTGCTCTGGTCACATGTCAGGAGCGCCAGGCTCACGTGCACTTCTAGGGTGTTGCCTCTGTGCAGGGAGGGAGGGTTGGGGGCGGTTGTTCATCTCTCTCTCTCTTTCTCCCACTCTCTACCTCTCTCACCCACACCGTGCAAATGATGTTACCTTTGTGAAATACTGTAATGTCATGGCTATAGCCCCCCGGTTGGAGGCGTGACGCATTTCACTTTGATATGACCTCTGAGGAGGGGGGGGGGGGGGGCAGCACTTGGCTCAGGAGGTAAAAAAAAAAAACAGGTCCGTCTGGCAACTGGAAGGTTGCCGGGTTCGATCCCCGCGTCGAGGTGTCCCTGAGCAAGACACCTCGCTCTAACCTCAACTGCCTTGCGAGGTTGACAACGCCGCCGTCGGTGCATACATTTGAGGCAATATTGTAAAACGCTGGAGATAAAAGCGCGATATTAATGCATTCCATTGACCGTTTACCTCTGAAGACATTTAGGTTTATGGGATGTGCATGTGAATGATGGCGTATGAAATATTGTTTGAATATATGTGCATGAATTTGTGAAATCATATGCATTTTATCTACTGTATATATCTACATAGCTAAGGTTATCCTCACCTTGAACACCCGTCTGGCGCACCAGCGCAATAATTGTAAAGATTAATTTTAGTGAATTTTAATGAAGATAATTATGTTTTTTAGTTGGACTTTTAAATGCAGTGTTAAGTGAATTGCTTGATATTGAATTTGTGCATTGAATGTACTGGACCGGCGTGGGCCGCTATCGACACAAACGCTTTCGCTTCTAACAAGCTAGCTTCTGTGTGGTTTCCCCCCCCCCCGTGAAGCCCCTCCGCGCCGTCCGACCGACCTACTCCACGGAGGAATCGTATTATTGGTTAAGTAGCGTCTCGTTCGCCGCCGCCTCTGAGTCGTTACAGCGCCTCCCGTGATGGCCGGCGACGCGACGTCCCCACTACTAGATTATAGGAGGGGAGACGGCCCATTACCCTCTCCCCGGCGCACCACTAGCGCTCCGCCGGAGAATATACTTTCACAGCTGACGACTTGGTGTTAATGAGGATTTTCAAATTCCAATGTTTTTCTTAAATTTGCAACGAAATTAGCCGAAGGCGCTGTTAGTAGTGCGCTTTGCTCAGACCACCACCGCTCTGCTATTTTACTCACAGCCTTTTTTTTTTTTCTCTTTTTTTTTTTGCATTCTCATTATTTTGGCCTCCTGGCTTAGGGCATGTTTTGCTTTTCTTTTGTAGTTATCAATATTTCATATTTTCTTAAAATAATGTTAATGTGATGAGGTCAGATGAGGTGCACTTCAACTGTCTCAGCTCTGTCCATCCCCTCGATTCTCCAATCCTCTTCCTCTTCTTGTGTAAGATTTACATTTACATTTACATTTACATTTAAGGCATTGGGCGGACGGTTTTATCCAAAGCGACTTACAAAGAGTACATTTGATGAAGGAGAGGCAGCAATATATCACTGTGGTACATAAAAACGGTCTGTCTTTATTTGGATTACTCCATAAATCTGTCAGAAGTGGGATTCGAACCCACGCCTCCAGGGGAGACTGCGAAAGCTAATGCTATTAGAGATCCTATATCCCCTTGTGTGAGGTAGACCTAATGCTGTTAGAGATCCTATACAGAGATGTGAGGCTTAAACAGGAAGTCATGCATAACTTGGTTGTGGAAACGGACATTAAGCTAAGCCTGCACCCCTGCCACACCTGCCGCTGACCCCCGCTCTGTTAAACTTGGTTAAGACTTTGGTGAAGAGTTCTGCAGGCTGGACTCTGTGGGGGGTCCGGAGCGGGGAAGGATCCGGGGAGCTTCGCGATGGGCCTGCAGCGGACAGAAAGGAACGGACGAGCGCCGCCACGTCGTGTACATTCACGTAAAAAAAACCCCACCATTAAGGACAGAAGAAGAGGTCGGAAGTAATCGCTTGTATTGCAACCTCAGAGATTTGCGACCCCACCCTCACCCCAGGGGTGATCGTTTTATGGCCGAGTGCATTCATTTTCTTTATGTCCAATTTTTCAAAATAAAAGCGGTGTGTTTGGTAACCCTAAAGGCTCCAGATGGGAGATAGCACTGAGTCATGTAGATGGTGGTGGAGGAAGGGGGGGGGGGTCGGTTGGCGGTGGGCGGGGGGGCAGGGGGGGGGGCATTGCTAGCTTGGAGGCAATACGCTTGATTGGAGGTTGTTCTAGGTCAACCACAACCCCCCACCCAACCCCCCTCCTCCTGTGAGAGCCTTTTCTGCGGGACCGTCCACTTTCACCGGCCACAGGGGAGCCGGTGTGTGTGTGTGTGTGTGTGTGTGTGTGTGTGTGTGTGTGTGTGTGTGTGTGTGTGTGTTGAGTTGGGTCTGCGGTGGTCGTTCATATTAAAAGGACGTTGTTTAAAGGACCCATGGGCCCCTGAAAGACACTGCTGCCTCAGCTCCCTCGAAATGCCGATAGAATATTACCGATATGAACGCGTGTGACGCAGTGAGTGTGTGTGTGTGTGTGTGCGTGTGTGTCTGTGTGCGTGTGTGTCTGTGTGTGTGTGTGTGTGCGTGTGTGTGTTTGTGTGTGTCTGCACGTGTATGTGTGTGTGTGTGTGTGCGTTTGTGTGTCTGTGTGTGTGTATGTGTGTGTCTGCATGTGTGTGTGTGTGTGTGTGTGTGCACATGTGTTTGTGCGTCTGCGCGTGTGCGTCTGCGTGTGTGTGTGTGTGTGTGCGTGTGTATGTGTGTGTGTGTGTGTATGTCTACGTGTGTGTGTGTGGGTGTGTGTGTCTGCACACGTGTGTCTGTGTGTGTGCGTGTGTGTGTTTGTGTGTGTGTCTGCGTGTGTCTGCACGTGTATGTGTGTGTGTGTGCGTGCGTTTGTGTGTCTGTGTGTGTGTATGTGTTTGTCTGCATGCGTGTGTGCGTGTGTGTTTGTGTTTTGTGTGTGTGCGTCTGCGTGTGTATGTGTGTGTGTGTGTGTGTGTGTGTGTGTGTGTGTGTGTGTGTGTGTGTATGTGTGTGTGTGTGTGTGTCTGTGTGTGTGTGCGTGTGTGTGTGTGTGTGTGTGTCTGTGTGTCTGTCTCACTCACGTGAGCTGTCTTAGTGTATGTGCATCTGTGTCACACAC
>PIJE02002942.1:0-13361 GCA_002895965.2 Coryphaenoides rupestris | reverse complement strand
TACAATATCCAGTTATTACACCAGTATAATATGCCGGCAAAATCACAATACATATTACATCTTAGGTCATACGTCTACCTCGGGCCATGATAAGACTTTCGTCCAACGGAAACATTAAGTAATCATAAGTATCTATACCCTTAGCGTCGCGCATCTTCCGCGAGATATCACAATCTGAGCGCACACTGAGAACACATTCGATACCGAGTCTCCTACCGTAAACCGCCGTCCATGGCAGCCTAACCAGAGCTAACACATAAGCAGTATCCGTCTTGCTGATGAACTCCAATAGCGACATGAATTTACTGTGCTGTCTGGACGCAGCGCCCTCGTTCTTTTTTTTCATTTTAAAATCAAGCTGTATAAACTAACTTTTAACACCACGCGGCTGAACTTGTGCTGCAGCTACCAGTACGTAAGTGTACTCACCCGCGGTTCACGTGTTATCCAAGAACTGGTCTTAGCAACTGCACTGCATTTGGTCATCGAGCCTGTGTCATCCCACGCTCCAATCCCTACGATTCCATGCCTCTGATACTTACACTCTCAGTCGATCGCCGATTGATGCACACGTCCGACCGCCCGGGCGTGTCTCCCTCCTGCGATCGTCATCTCAAATCAGACTACAATTCCACATATCTTTTTCGGTATCCTGCCTTGGAACGTTATTCTCCGCCCTTCGCACAAGAGACAAAAAAAGGCTCGAAATTGATGGGAGGCCTCCCGGGACGGGAGGGGACGGCCTATCCTGAGGTCGTTCCGCCGCTGGAGGGTGCGCGGGCGAAACCTACCACCGAACCTGGCTCGGTCCCCCTTCGTCTGACCAGTGCAGTCTACCATAGGTCCGATCGGTCCATGGTGGCGTCCGTGAAGCTGAGGCCACCGCCACCGGCCACCACCCATCCACCCGACCACCGCCAGCCGGCCAAGGTCCAAACAGCGCCCAGAGAACACCCTCTTACTACGGTAAGCACAGATGCTGGAGTGCGCGTTGTCTGTGTGTCTGTATCTGTGTGTGTGTGTGTGTGAGTGTGTGTGTGTGTGTGTGCCAGCCCCCCCCTCCTCACAGTGCTTACAGATGACAGAGCACACGTGGGATTTCTATCATGATAAAGTGGCCCAGTATATGACCAAGCGTTGCTGCCGCTGGGTGTGGTGGTTGTGCGAGCCTGCAACACTCCCTGGTGGTTGGCGAGCTGCCCTGCTGTTGGGGGGCCCGGCTGCAACGGTCCGTGCTTGGCTGTGCTGTTGTGATCAGCACCCATCATCCCTGCATCGAATTCAACACACACCACACACACACACACACACACACACACTACCCCACACACACACACACACACACACACACACACACACACACACACTAATGCTCCATTCAGTGATTAGGTGAATGGTTGCGGTTCCTGTTGGATCCCTCTGAGCTGATCGTGCTCCACCTTCATATCGGTACCTCTTCGTGCGTAACTCAATGGTGAGATGGTGGGTTCCTGTTGGCTTCGTGGAACTCAAGGACAGAGCATCGTTTGTCTAAGTCATGTTAGCAGCAGTTTTCCATTAGAATCCTTGTGTTTTGTGTCGTATTCCAGTCCGTGTTTTCCCCCTCTCTCCCGGTCCCTGAGTGACCAGGGAAGCGACCAATCACCAGCGAGTTCTCCTGCACACCTGATGCCACTCTCCTCAGCCTCAGCCATGCCAAGTTCTGAAGATAAGATAAGACAAGAGAAGATAGAACTTTATTAATCCCGAAGGAAATTCTTGTGCCAGGTTGCACAGCAATAGAATAAAACAATAGAGAAATAAACAGTAGAACAATACAAATAAAATAACAGATTTACAATTTGAGAGTAAGTCTAAGTCCTAGAAGAAGTATAAAAATATAGGTAAGATAAGATATTCAGTCCGCAAAAACAATTTGGCAATAATTGTGTAATAAAGGGGTAATAAGAATAATGGTAAGAGGAAGCATTGCACATGATAAAAAGAATATTTAAATCTTCATCCATTGCCTGATTATTCCTATTATCACCTTGCTGTTGACAAAGAAACTTATCAAAGAATTTATTCAGCATTTTTTGGAACTTTTGCGTGGATCTGTTCTTTTTCTGCCTAACTCTGCCTGACATATCTGCCTCTCTGTGCCTCGACCCTGCCCTGACAGATTTTTGACGTCTGGTGTTTTGCCTGAGCCTACCCTGTACCTTCACTGTGGTTTTGTACATTTTTTATTTATTTAATGTATTTATATTTTGCTTTGTCTGCATCAATTATATTTTTTTTATTAAATAAATAAAAAACAAAGAATAAATCGCAATATTTACAATAAATTTATTTTTCTAGCTATTATAAAAAAAAAACACATTTATAATCAAAAAAAAATGACCACTTTGTGGCGGCTATTTTTTTTTTTTTTTTTTTTTTTTATATTTTTTTTATATTTATTTTCTTTTTTTTTTTTTTTTTTTTTTTTTTTTTTTTTTCTTTTTTTTTTTTTTTTTTTTTTTTTTTTTTTTTTTTTTTTTTATTTTTTTTTTTCTTTTTTTTTTTTTTTTTTTCTTTTTCTTTTTTTTTCTTTTATTTTTTTTATTAAATAACCGCATAGTCATCCGTTTTTTTGCGTCTGCTTTTGGGTCATTTATAATTAACTCTGCCTTACCGGTCTTGACAGGTATGGTTAGCAGCAGCAGTAGGCGGAGGGGTTTGGTGTGGTTAGTCACACAGAGGGGGAGGGGTTTGGTGTGGTTAGTCACACAGAGGGGGAGGGGTTTGGTGTGGTTAGTCACACAGAGGGGGAGGGGTTTGGTGTGGTTAGTCACACAGAGGGGGAGGGGTTTGGTGTGGTTAGTCACACAGAGGGGGAGGGGTTTGGTGTGGTTAGTCACACAGAGGGGGAGGGGTTTGGTGTGGTTAGTCACACAGAGGGGGAGGGGTTTGGTGTGGTTAGTCACACAGAGGGGGAGGGGTTTGGTGTGGTTAGTCACACAGAGGGGGAGGGGTTTGGTGTGGTTAGTCACACAGAGGGGGAGGGGTTTGGTGTGGTTAGTCACACAGAGGGGGAGGGGTTTGGTGTGGTTAGTCACACAGAGGGGGAGGGGTTTGGTGTGGTTAGTCACACAGAGGGGGAGGGGTTTGGTGTGGTTAGTCACACAGGGGGGGGGGAGGGGGAGGGGTTTGGTGTGGTTAGTCACACAGAGGGGGAGGGGTTTGGTGTGGTTAGTCACACAGAGGGGGGAGGGGTTTGGTGTGGTTAGTCACACAGAGGGGGAGGGGTTTGGTGTGGTTAGTCACACAGAGGGGGAGGGGTTTGGTGTGGTTAGTCACACAGAGGGGGAGGGGTTTGGTATGGTTAGTCGCAGGAGGGGGGGAGTGGTGGTACAGCGAGGGATTTGAAGTGAGCTGAAAGTGTTTTAAGGCAACACAGTAAGTGTTCTGACACAAGGGGCATCATCCCCTCAGAAATCAATAGCGCCGCTAAGGCTTTTATATCCCTCCACCCCGGCAGAAGACTTCCCACTTTAATATGTCACCGTTTGGCACAGTCTCTCCTGTGTGTGTGTGTGCGTGTGTGTGTGTGTGTGTGTGTGTGTGTGTCTCTCTGTGTCTCAGATCTGCCTTCTATCATTCGCGCGTTTCCACACTCTCCTCCCATCATATGCCCGCTCCGAGCCCTCTAAGGTCCTTTCTACTCGTTGTCCGTCCTTCACCCCTATGTTAATTATTCGAGCTATCGCAAGTACCCATTCTCCGTCGTCCCGACCATTTCCTCCTTTGCTGCACATCCAGGTGTTCTTCCTGCCTTGTGAATCTGTGTCCCGATTTGTGTGTTGCGAAATGTGAACCTCCACACTACGTAACCCGTGCTTATCAACGTAACGCGCATCAACCTTCCTCACCGGCTCTCCCGTTGTGGTGTGTGTGTGTGTGTGTGTGTGTGTGTGTGTGTGTGTGTTCTTTTCTTTTTTATGATTTTTTTTTTATATTTTGCTCCCTAAAACACTCCATCGCTACCGTGCCAGGATAGGATAGAGAGCTGAATATGGGAATCGCCCGTGTTGTCAACAGTATATTATCAGCCGCCCCCCCCCCTATGTCTGTTGGGAGATTGATTGTCACTTCTTCGGCTGTTTACTAACCTTAGGCATGCAGGCTACCAGTTAGCGCACTGAGGACCTGGCCACTTCCTCTCCCTGTCTGAATCGCGAGGGACATAAATAGCAAACCCGCGTTGTGGTGTCTCTGGCTCTCCGGCACCACCACCAAATTCCATGCTTTTGTCGCCATGCAGTCATGTGATCCTCTCCGCTCAGAACAGGGATTAGATGGGGAGAGATGCACACAGCACAGCACAGCACAGCACAGCGCAACACACACACACACACACACACACACACACACACACACACCACACACACACATTCCCTTCCTCCTCCATCACACCCTCCTCGCCAGCCTCCTCCTCCTCCTCCTCCTCCTCCGTGCCTCATCACCTCGCCTAGTTTAGGGATGAGAGGGGGGAGGGAGGGAGGAAGCGAGGGAGTGAGGGAGCGAGGGAGCGAGGGAGGACTGTGCACTTACATATGCATAGCAGTGCAGGAGCACACCTTCTGTCTACAACCCTAGCTCTCTCTCCCTCTCTCTCTCTCTGTCTCTCTCTCTCTCTCTCTCCTCTCCACCCCCACCCCCCGCCCTCCACCCCACTCCCCACTCCCCCCCCTGGCAGACCAGACAGCAGCAACGAGGACAAGCTGTTTTCCCAGCTGATAAATATTCCGACATGCCGCGGTTGACAGGCCGGGGCAGGGACCGGGATGGCTGGGATGGACAGGCTTGTCTGTGTGTGTGTGTGTGTGTGTGTGTGTGTGTGTGTTTTGTATGTATGTGTGTGTGTGTTGGCATGTATGTGTGTGTGTGTGTGTGTTCATGAGAGAGAGAGAGAGAGAGACAGGCGGGTCGTCTCGGTGGTGCCAGAGCTCCGTTCCGGATCGGGGCCCGAGACTCCCCGCGGGTGGAGGAGACCAGCACCACCGTGTGTGTAACAGGACCTCTGATGCCCTCTGCATCACCCACGCACCCACCCACCCTACATACACACACACACACACACACACACACATACACACACACACACACACACGTACACACATGCACGCATGCACATGCACATGGATGCATGCACTAACACGCACATGCACACGCATATGCACACACACACAAACATACACACAAACATACACACACACACCACACACACACACGCACACTCCTACTTCCTCCTCCATCACACCCTCCTGTGCCTCATCACCTATCCTAGTTTAGGGATGAGAAGGAGGGGAGGTGGGGAGGGGAGGGGGGGTGGGGTGAGGGGGGGGGGGGGGTGGTCTGTCTGCGCGCCAGCCAACGAATCGCTGACATGCACACCCTGGCATCCCTTCACTTGGAACAATCTCCCGCCTCCGCCTCCTCCTCCTCCTCCTCCCCCTCCTCCTCCTCTTCCTCTAACATTTTCTCTCTCTCTCTCTCTCTCTCTCTCTCTCTCTCTCTCTCTCTCTCTCTCTCTCTCTCCCAGTCCTCCGTTTTGTTCGACTCCCGATCTCGTGCCGCGTGTGTGTTTGTGTGTGTGTGCAGAGAGAGAGAGAGAGAGAGAGAGAGAGAGAGAGAGAGAGAGATTTTTAGCGGGACGTGATTAAAGGAGGGAAAATCTTTTGCTTTGTTTCGCTGGACATGAATAGTGGGTGGAGGAGGTGGAGCTGGGCTGGGCGGGTGGGTGGGTGGGTTGGTGGTGGACTTTCTTTCTTTTTTTGCCTATCCCTGCTCTTTTTCTCTCTCCCCCCTCTCTCCCCCCTCCTCGTTCATCTCGGCCTCCTCCTCCTCCTCCTCCTCCTCCTCCTCCCCCTCCTCTTCCTTCATTATTCTTGTTTTCTATCTTTATCTTAAAATTTTCCCGTGTATTTATGTTTCACCGTAGCTGTCTCGGCCGTTTCCCGTCCGCGCTAATTACTGCTCCTCCACGCTTGACTGTCCCGCTTTTTTTGTGTTCATTGTTGTTGTTGTTGTTGTTGTTGTTGTTGTTTGTTTGTTTTTTGCTCGACTAAAGAGGCTTAACACAACAGCCGTAGAAAAAAAAACTGTTAAAGAATACAATTTTGAAAAAAATACGGATACGGAAAAGATAAACTTTTTGGCGGCAGAGACGTAAGATACAAACGAAGCAAATTATAATAAAAGAGGGAGAGGGGGAGAGGGGGAGACGGGGAGAGAGAGGGAGAGAGAGAGAGAGAGAGAGATCAAAATGGGTGAACAAGCGAGCGGGGGGGCTTCATTACTCCTCGACGCTCCGGTTTGTCAGCACGTGCCATTAATTGATTAATCGATGTGTTAATTAGGACAGCCAGCTACAGTGGGGGGAAATGACAATGACAACGACGACAAGAACAACAACAACAACAACAACAAGAATAACAACACAACACGAAAAAACAAAAAAAGAAAACCCACACAGAGCAATCAAATGAGAGATTGCTTCACAGGGACGTGGCTATAGCGCCTGCTAGCCCGCGAGCGGCGATGTCACTTTAGCAATCCCCCTAATTAGAATACATTAGCTTCGCGCGGCGCCCGATACGCCGCTCCACTCACAACATGTCCGCCGTCGAGGATCTGACAGGCTTTGTGAGACAGCTGCTGTGGAGGATTCCTGTATCTGCGGATATACAAGTTGTTTTATTTATTATTTTCTTTCTTTGTGGGAGGATTGTGTGTGTGTGTGTGTGTGTGTGTAAGTGTGCGTGTGTGTGTGTGTGTGTGTGTGTGTGTTCATGTGGCCATGTTTTGCGCGTTTGTGTTCAGGGACTTGAGAGAGAAGCGTGTTTTCCTTGACATGTTTCCGGGAACGGTTTAGAATTCAGACCGGCGACTCCTCAGAGCCGCCCTGCGCGTCTGCTGTGAGCGCGACACGTATGACAAACATAACATAACACACATAACGTGAAATATGAGCCACGTGCACACACACACACGCACGCGCGCGCGCGCACACACATGCACACACACAGGCACACACACACAATCAGGCCACCAGAAAGCCTCCGTGTTCCAACATGTACACACACTCTCGGGGATACAGGCGCCCTCGTCCGTGGCCTACGCGTTATTTTGTCTTTGTTGTGTGTGTGTGTGTGTGTGCGTGTGTGTGTGTGTCTGTGGTGTGTGTGTGTTGTGTGTTGTGTGTTGTGTGTGGTGCTGTGTGTGGTTCTGTCGTCTGTGTGTGTGTGATGTCCACTGTCGTGTGTTGTGTGGGTGGATGGATGAACCGCTATGTAAACATGTGCTGGCCTGAATCGTGCACACTGAGCGAGTGGTGCGAGTCCCAACACAAACACAATTCCTGTCTCCAACCAGAACCGCCCACACCCGGAAACCACCACCTCCACACCCATAAACCACCAACCACCTCCACCATATACCATAACCACCAACCTCCACCCTTCCACCATAACCACCTCTCCACAACCACCATCCTCCGCCATAACCACCACCCACAACCTCCACCATAACCATTAACCACCACCTCCCACCTCCACCATAACCACCTACCCTCCACCATAACCCCACCCAACTCAAAACTCCACCTCTACCATCACCACCAACCACCATACCACCAACAACTCCATAAACCTCCCCCGGCCCCGTCTTAAGCCACACCACCACGCTCCACCAAACCACCTCCACCATAACCACCACCACATCCACCATAAACCAATAACCACGCACCTCACTTCCATCCATCAACACCCACCACCTATCCACCTAAACCCTCCACCACCTCCTCAACTACGCTACCTCCATCAAACTCCACCTTCCACCACCACCACAACCCACCTGCCAACTCCACTACCAAAACCTTCCACATACACCTCCACCATAAACCACCACCTACCACCTTCCATCCTCAACCACTATTCACCACCCGCCAAACACAAACACCCCACCCAACAACCACTACCACCGTGCACGTGTGTGTGTGTGGTGTAGGGTTTGTGTTGTGTGATGTGTGTGTGTTGTGTGTGTGTGTGTGTGTGTGTGTGTGTGGTGGTGTGTGTGTGCGTGTGTGTGGTGTGTGTCTCCTGTTGGTGTGTTGTGTGGAAAAAGCGTTCCCTTTGTTCTTCTGATCCAAAGCAGTGGGGAACAGGATTGTACTTCCGCTACGTCTCACACCAGTGAGACAGGTGGGTGGTGTGTGTTTGTGTGGTGTGCGTGTGTGTGTGATGTGTGCTGTGTGTGTGTTTGTGTGTTTTGTGTGTGCTATAGAAAGACATGTCGAGTTGTGGGGCCATGGAAAAACATGCCTGATGAAATAAGAACTAATGGGCGGGTTCCCTCCTGGAGTAACACCTACTATCTTGGCTCGCATTATCTGACTCACAACTGCCAGCTGAGTCCGCATCATCATCACATGTCTAGTCACAGACACACACATGCATTCACACCACACATCACACAACAACACATGCCACACACACACACACACGACCCACACCACACTCACCACACACACACACTTGCCCTATTCTTCTAGACACACCACACCACACACACACACAACACACACACACACCACACACACACACTCTAACACACGATTTTACCACACAAGCATTTCAAGTCATTACCTTCAATTTCTATTTATTTTTCACATGGAACAACGGTGATGTTCATTATTGCCTGCGCCATAGTCTGCTGCGTGCACTCCTGTGTGTTGTCTGTGTGCAACCCATGCCATACATGTGTGTGTAATATGTCGTGTGTGTTTATGTGTCGTGTGTGCGTGTGTGTGTGTGTGTGTGTTCCTCTGCCGCGGGGCATTCTGCAATATTGGTTTTGACATTTTCCCTGAGGGGACGTGTGAATTTGAGGAGGTGATTTCCTGATTCCCCTGACAAACCAGCAGCCCTGGCCTATTTGTTTCAGACAGATAGACGCAGACGGCTATCCTCTTCCGTGACCGTTGTTCATGAACCGCCACCGCCGCCGCCTGCGTACCCGGAACCTTCCGCTGGCAGCCGAGGATGGATGGGCCTCGACTAAAAACATATTGCCATAAAAAGTACTATTGCTTCTGGAAAAAAAAAAAGACGCTGCGGGAAATGTTCCCCGGCCGTGGACAAGGAACACGCTGAAATTCATCTCACACTAAAGTGACAAGCGATGTTTGTTTTTTTGTTGGTTTGTTGTTCTTGCCTTTTTGTGTTGCGCTGAACCTGCAGACGTATATTCAGATTGTATTTTTTAATGTGACGGGGCCGTGAATTCATTGGGTCTGGTATCGACGGCTCGAGTGGCGAGGCATGCGGCGTCGACATTAATTTTTTCAAACCGCTGCAAATCGCTCCGTCACTATCTGCTAGGTTCCCTCGGCGACACGTTAACCGACACACCCCCTCCCCAACCCCCAATCCTTAATCCTTATCCTTAATCCTCCTCCTCGTCCATCTTAATGCAAGCTAAGCGGGGTGTGGAGGAACGTCTAAAAGTATGTAAAGAATTCGGGTACCGGATTAAATGCCTATTATAAATGTGCGGACCCCTTGTCGCGCCATTTGGTGTAGTGCCCATTCTCCGCACCATTTGACCTCTCCCTGCACACTTATTTTGTCCAATACAATCCCTAAAAAATTCGCAATTCAGTCTATAGAGTCTCTTCCGTTCCTCTCCTCCCGACTCTCTCTCTCTCTCTGCTAATTGATTAGCTGGCACAACCACCGATGACCATGGCGGGAACGCTAATCGACTACTGTTAGGCCTTCGACAGCCAATCGAGGAGCGTCCGCACCTAAAAATTAGCCGAGTCGAACAATTTAAAAGATATGGTGAGGATCTTACGGGTTTAGCTATGCTCTCTTCAATAGATGTAGAGTAACACGCCAACACTGATACTTTAAATCTACATATCGGGGCATTGCCAAGGCGACAGAGGGCAGGCGACACCCCAGCAAGACGCCATGCATGTAGCCAAGGAGGACAGAGCAGCGCAGGAGAGGCCGTACGGCTGAAAACATCGAGGAGGGGACATAATAAATTAAAAGCACGCGAGAGAGAGAAGGTCGACGTTGCAGGAAGCCTTGGATTCGGCTGCCGTGATTGGTTTTAGGTCAGAAGACGCCCCTCGGCCAATTGTTGCCTGAAAAATGGGCCCGAGATGGAAGTATAAAGGCCATGTCTATGAACAGTAAATCACAGGGAGTGGAAGGAAATAGAAATAAACGAGCCCGTTGACCATGGTCTGGCTTTATGGTACGTTGCAGTGGCTTATGCCTTCTTTCATGACAACACAGATTTACAACAATGTTATGTCACGTCTATCTTTCACTAACAGGTGCAGGTCCACGTCAGTTCCAAGGCACACGTAAGAGCTGTTGTCTGGCAACAGGAAGGTTGCTGGTTCGATCCCCGGGCCTAGTCAGTGTCGAGGGTTGTCACTGAGCAACACACATTCGCCTCTCCGTAATCACTTTGCTCCTGACGTGTTTGGTTGTTACCCCAACAACTGTGGCAATGGTTTGGTCAACCTTGTGTCGAGAAGCTGAGAGGCCAACTGGTAAAGCCGCGTTGGATAAAAACGCTATTTCAATCTTTATAATCCATTTAACTTTACAGTGACCACAAATTCAAGCATTGAAGACACCAGATACATGCGGTCACGCCGGGTGCCCAAGTTATAGTAGACGTACATGTGACAACAGGCACAAAGCAAACAGCAACCACAGGGGAGAAGAACACACAACACACACACCAACAGACACAGATTTTGCAACACGACGAATCATAAGAGGAGCAATGTGTGTTATCATTGTGATCAAGCGCAGCAATAGTAAAAGCTAGTAGAGAGAGAGAGCGAGCAAGTGAGCGAGCAAGACCAGCAGTTGTGTGTTTGTGTGGTGGTTGTGTGATTGGAATGGTGGTTTGGTTGGTTGGGTGTGGTGAGCCGGAAGGGAAAGGTTCCGAGAATAAAACTACATTAAAAAGATGAAAAAAGCATGGCGGGCAGGATGGTGGTCAAAAAGAAAAAAGAAAAGGAAAGAAAAGAAAAAAGAAAAATCCCGGAACAAGGAGAACGAGGGTGAGAGGAGCGACCCAACACCACAGACCAGAATGGCTGACACAACAACACACACACACACAATTAAATCCCACATCAGAAGGCATGAGCATAACCGCCCACAAGCGAGACATCCCCTTTGTGTCAAGGAAATTAACACATTGCTGCATCCCCCCCCATTTATCTGAGGTGGGTCCGTGTCACATGTGTGTGTAATCCTCTATGGTAGGATGCGGCACTATGCGTAACGTCAAAATTTGTGTGTGTGTGTGTCGCACTAGTATGTGTGTGGTTGTAGTGTCGTGTGGTCCGTGTACAAGCGGTACGAGGCGCGAATAAAAGTGACCAAGGGCACTACGTACATACGGCTGCACATGGGGCGTTAATTTACGGAGCTATTCTTGAGACCCCCCCCCCCCCCCCCCCATCATTAATCTTTGGCCTGCAAGTGGAGCAACTGCCTTTTAATATGTTAATGTGGAGCCGGGAAGGGTAACTCTCAATGTCGAGGTAATTGGAGGTTGCGCTAGGTCACAGATTGTGCCGCCCAGGGAGCGTCTTCTCCTCTCTCTCTCTGTTTTACTCTTTCGTCTCTCTACTCTCTCTCAGCTGATCCGGCGATCTCTAACTGTTACGCAAAGGTGCTCTCTCCTCTCTCTCTCTCTACTCTCTCTCTGCCAAGGGCGCCATCTTTCCCATTTTGAAAGCAGAGAAAGACCAGAAATAACAGTAAACTGGAGAGAGATAGTATACTGTCTGAATAAACTCGCATTGCGCGCCGGGAGCAACACACACACAACACAGCAGCACACACAAACACTGTGGCGTGCACAACACGACAGTTTAGCGAGTACACACTCACCCCCCCATGAATTTCCATGAAAGAACATGGGGAGTAGTTTTGTCAAGACCAAAGTAAAATGTGGAAACAAGGGTGTGTGGTGTGTGGTTTGTGCACACCGGTTGTGAACCGTTTATTAATGGTGGCGCCCATTCCGCCCTGCCACGCGCGGCCCCGGACAACTGGTTGCCAAAATAAACGCCATCACAACAATAAATACAAGGGGAACTTATTCAACTACAAAACCCACAATCCATCTGCAGTGGAGAGACTCTCCGGTCCGTTGTGTTGTTGTCGATGTTGTTGTTGTCGAGGGGGTCGGTTGTTTGTTAGTTGTTTTTCGTGGGGATTTTTTTTTCCAGCTTGCTCGTCGCTTATTCTCCGTTAGCGGGATTCTCTGTTGTTGGTATTAAACGTCTCACTAATTTACGCTTGACCTTGAGTGTTCCGAAGTCCAAGGCGAGTGAAAGCAAAGTCACGTACGAAAGTCATGTAGACGACGTGGGGTGGGTTTCAACTTCCTCCCCGGGGGACGGACACGGACCACGTGATGTGGAACACTAGAATTGTCATGGTGAATTCTATGAAGTTATTAACATGAGTTCACGTAATTCACAGATAATTTCAAGTTGCCCGTGTTATCTAGAGTGCTATTTTGTTTTTTTCTTCGGATACAAAAAAAAAAAACTGGATAAAAATATCAATGTTTAGTTAACACAATCACGGTATGAAATAAGTTCAGTCTTAATAACATTTGCAGGATTCACAAATCCTGAAACCCTTTTGGTGAATCCTATTTTTTCACACTTTGCAACGGCGTGTTTGGCGCGCAGGACTCTACGGATGGAGAGACCTCCTGCATGTGAAGAGTTAACATGAGTAGGCTGCGATGTGGTGTTGGGGGACGAGACAGTATGCAACCCACCATCCCCCCCTCCCTTCTGTGTGCTGTGTGTGTGTGTTGCGGCACTGCGTTTGTGTGTGGTGTGTGTGGTTGTGGCATGCGACATCATAATACTTTTGAACGTGGGAATTCCTGCTTTGAAGTTTCTTTGGTTCTTCATGTGTTGCTTATTTTATACTCCTGGGTGTTGTAATTAGTTGTGCGTGTGTGTGCGGTGTGTGTGTGCCATGTGTGTGTGTGGTGTGTGTGTGCGTACGTGCGTGTGTGTGCGTTGTTGTGAGTGTGGTGTGTGTATGGTGGGGGGGGAGGGGGTGGGTTGGCCTACTGTCTCGTTCCAACACCGAACATCAGCAGCTACTCCATGTAAAGACTCTTCCACCTGCAGGAAGGTCTCTCCATGCTCGTTCTAGAGTCCGGCGCCAACGACGCCGTGCCAACGTGTTGAAAAAATAGGGCAATACTCAACAAAGGGTTCAGGGATTTAGTGAAAATCCTGCCAATGTTAATAGACCCCACCCCTC
>PIJE02002941.1:44896-51422 GCA_002895965.2 Coryphaenoides rupestris | reverse complement strand
AAAAAGAGAGAGATATTTTATTATGGACAGGCTCGAAGTGAGATTAGACAGCAGTGGGATATTATTGATGGCTCATCGTTTTTGTGTACCACAGAGAGAGAGACGAGAGAGAGAGAGAGAAGAGAATAATACACAGACATAAAGACAGAGGAGAGGAGAGAGAGAGAGGTAGAGAGAGAGAGATAGAGAGAGAGAGAGAGAGAGACAGAGTGAGAGAGGTAGAGAGAGAGAGAGAGAGAGAGAGAGAGAGAGAGAGAGAGAGAGAGAGAGAAGAGAGAGAGAGAGAGAGAGAGAGAGAGAGAGACAGAGAGAGAGAGAGAGAGAGAGAGAGAGAGAGACAGAGAGAGAGAGAGAGAGGAGGTAGAGACAGAGAGAGGTAGAGACAGAGAGGGAGAGAGAGAGAGAGGTAGAGAGTCAGCCGCCGGCCAGTCCAGTGATCACTTCTCACTTGTGGGGCGGCCGTAGGCTCAGGCGGTAAGGTTGCTGGTTCAATTCCCGGGCTCCTAGCTAAGTGTGGCGTCCCTGAGCAAGACGCCCAACCGTGCTGCTCCTGATGTGTTGGTTGTTACCTTGCATGGTTGATGTCGCCGTCGGTGTATTAATGGGTGAATGTGAGGCAATACTGTAAAGTGCTTTGGATAAAAGCGCGATATAAATGCAATCCATTTACCATTTACTTGTCAGAGCCAAGCCAGGCGGCAGTGAACCAGACCTCCACTGTGTCCGAGGGCTCTCCCCACTGCTGTGGGAACGTGAGGTGATGTGTTCTGTTCAGTGTGATGGCTTTGTCTGCTTTTTGTCATTTGAAAATAAACATTGTTTCAACTGTTTTATCCTTTACTTCTACCATTCAACGTTTGAAGAATATGAGAAGGTATATTTTTCAGACACCGGGAAGCATGAATAAAAGTGCAGTCCCTGATAGGTGGTGTGTTCCACATAGTTGCATAGATTTGTATGGTTCCTTGTCTGCTGTTTGACAAGTTATTCAAAAATAAACATTAAATTCAACTCGTTTTCACTATTATTTATTGCATTTATTAAATCACTTGAATCACTTTGCCACTTGACTACTTTATTGTTTTGCATACTGTATGTCGGAAAAGGTCCTTCATGTAATTCTAGTTAATTTGCGTTTTTGATACATTTACATTTACTCTTGAAGGTTAACACCACAGAAGAAAATGATACAATTTATAGCAGAATGTTGAGTATTCACGAATGGCGGAGTTGCACAAATGATAATGAGGTTGTGTGTTTATTGAGTTTCTGATCAGAGCAGTACAGAAAAAGAAAATCACCATACATTTCTTTGTTATCCATGGTACAATGTAGGCTTGACATAGACAACCTCAATACAGCTACATGCCATGTGGATTTTGTCGTAATGAATGGTAAAGGACAATAATGAAAAGGTATAAGCCTGTAATCCAATATGACTCACCGATGTACCCAGCAATGTCCTGGAGAGGCAACCTGGATACGGCTCTATCATTAGAAAAACACTCAATCAATATCAATATGCATTTAAGTGCAAGGACAACAACAATCCAAACCCTAACAATAATGGGTTTTGTTGGCAAAATTGACGCCCGCCTTCCGGTGGCCTCAGCCGGGTGTTGGGCTGAAGGAAGGTCCATCGGATGTAGTGATTCTTACACAGGACCTCCACATACCGCAGCCCAAACTGCCAGGCCAGGTGGGAGGAGAATGTGAGGAACACACTCGGTCAAAGCACATGTGTTGATCATGAGTCACGAATGGTGAAAACACTGTTTATCATTAGTCAAGAGAAGACTAGTGCCCCGCTGAGCGTATCCCAGCGCTGCCCGAGTGGTGGACTCTGGCACCGTACTGCTGAGCACCACTGCATCAGTCGGGGTCTCGACGGCCAACTGGCGTTCGCACCGCTGTCTGACGATGTAAACCATCTGCCCTGAAACACACAACCTTTGAACAAGGACACACCAGAAGCTGCACTACTTGAGCAGTCAAAAGAAACAAAAAAGTTTTACTATAACGCGAGACATGGGGTCTCAGAGCATTTGTTGGCCTGTTATTAGAACTATTATTGCTTTGTTAAAATGCATTTCATTTGTTTCTTGTTTCTTGTTTTCTTGCAAATCTGCGTCCCTATATTGGTTAGGTAGGAAATGGTGAAAGTTTCAAGTGTACCCCAGTGTCTGGTCTGGCAAAGTCAACATATTAGAATATGCAGAACGCCGGGACGTCGGCCTTGTGGTGTGGGCGGGGGGGGGAGGACAATACTCAGGTTTGGTGTCCCCCTCCCTGTCACCTGAACAGGAACGAAGAGAGATCAAAGTTCACGGTCCCCATGCTGCAACCTCTGATGACACACCAAAGTGTTTACAATGGCTCACAAAATGCTCTGACATACGTATGGCGATGTGTGACCCACGCATGACCAAGGCCACATGAGAGGCTTAGTGGTGGGAGTGAAGAGCGCTCATCACCACGCTCATCAACCCGTACTCCATTTTTCGGAGAGAAAGGAACGATGCGCCCAATGCAGAGGGGTCTGTTCCTATAATGGTCACGGACGGCATAGACAACATCTCTGAACATCAACATCACCTACAGCGAATATGATGTGGCCGTCGGTCATCGGATTGTTCTATTCCGAAAAACCAGGGTTCATATTATTCAGACTGTTATACTGTGCTGTCCACATTGCTACAATGGTGAAAGCACAACCTGTTTCACCTATCTCTGCTGCAACACCAAGGTTGTGTGTCTAGCATGTGTGTGTGTATGTCCATTCATGTAGCCATCAATAGAAGGCACGATACATTTGTAGAGTAATGTCATGTTATGGAGATGCATTTATAATAATAATAAATAATACATGTTATTTATATAGCGCCTTTCAGAACCCAAGGTCGCTTACAGAATTTGAGAGGGGGGGGGGGAACAGAGAACACAGAAGACAACAAGAAAAAAGGAGAGATGGTAACAAATGAGATGAAGGTAAGAGTAACTGGCGGTGGAACACGAAAATAAACAAAAAACAACTGGGACAAGTAAATAAACATGTACAAAAATCACAGAAAATAACATGGTGGATGGGTGAGAGGGAAGAGAGAGAGAAGAAGAGGGGAGGCTGAGCAGATGGTAAGGGTGGGAGGAGAAACGGAGGAGGGTCATTTAGGGGTAGGCGGAGGTTGTAGGCTTGGGAGAAAATAAATGTTTTTAGCCCGGATTTGAAATGGGGAGTGGTGGGTGAGTCCTGACGGTGTGTGGGAGTGAGTTCCAGAGTCGGGGTGCAGTCCTGGAAAAGGCTTCGATCGCCCAAAGGTTTTGAGTTTGGAAAAATGGTATGAAGAGGGTGGTGGTGGCGGAAGAGCGGAGGGTTCGGGTGGGGCGGAGGGCAGGAGGAGGTCAGTCAGGTAGGGGGGGGGCCAGGCTGTGGAGGGCTTTGAGGTGAGGAGGAGAACTTTAAAGTTAATGCGCTCTTTGATGGGGAGCCAGTGGAGAGATTGGGTAACAGGGGTGATGTGTTCACGGGACCGGGTGTGAGTGAGAAGACGGGCAGCGGAGTTCTGGACCATTTGGAGTCTGTGGAGGGGTGGGAGGTGATGCCAATAAGAAGGGAGTTGCAATAATCAAGGGCGGGGGAGGAGATAAAGGCGTGAATGAGGGATTTCGCAGCAGAGGGGAGAGGCAGTGTCTGATTTTGGCGATATTGCGGAGGTGGAAGTATGAGGTTTGATGACAGAGCTGACATGGGGGACAAAGGAGAGGGTGGGGTCGAGGATGAAACCAAGGTTGCGTGCCAGGGGGGAGGGAGTGATGGTTGAGTCATCGATGGTGAGTGAGATGGGCCGGTCTTTGAAAGTGTGGATTGGTGCCAATGAAGTAGGAGTTCAGTTTTGTCACTGTTGAGTTTGAGGAAATTGTGGGTCAGCCAGGTTTTTATTGTGGAGATGCAGGTTATTAATGTGGTGAGGGGTGGGTTCTGAGTGGATTTTGTGCTAATGTAAATCTGAGTAATCGTCGGCGTAGCAATGGAAGTCCATGTTGAATTGCGGATGAATGTGACCAAGGGGAAATATGTAACAGATGAAGAGCAGGGGCCCGAGGACCGAGCCTGGGGGACCCCCTGCGTGACAGGGGAAAGGGAGGAAGTGTGACCGGAGAGAGAGATGAATTGTTGTCTGCCAGAGAGGTATGAGGTGAACCAGTCAAGTGCGGTGCCCTCAACACCCAGCTGCCCCAGCCTTTGAAGGAGGATGGAGTGGTCCACAGTGTCAAAAGCAGCACTAAGGTCCAGCAGCAGCAGGATGTTGAGGGCACCTGAATCAGCAGAGGTGAGGAGATCATTGGTGACTTTGACAAGAGCAGTTTCAGTGCTATGGAGGGGGCGGAAACCAGACTGAAGGGGTTCATAGAGATTGTAGGACTGAAGTAGGACTGAAGATGGGAGTGAAGTTGGGCGGCGACAATTCGTTCAAGGGTTTTGGACAGGAATGGTAGGTTGGAAATGGGGCGGTAGTTGGTGAGGATGGTTGGGTCGAGGGAGGGCTTTTTAATGATGGGAGTGACAGCGGCCAGTTTATAGGCCGAGGGAACATGACCGAGTGCTAGGGACTGATTGAAAAGGGTGGTGAGGTGGGGGATGAGGACGGGGAGGCAGGTCTTGGTTAGGGTGGTGGGGAGAGGGTCGAGGGAGCAGGTGGTGGTCTTGGAGGCGGTGATGATGTCAGAGATGAGGGAGGAATCAACAGGGGAAAAGGCAGTGAGGGGAGGGGTAGGTGGGCGATCAGGGAGGGGGAGGGTGAAAGTCGGGGGAGGGGGGGTGAAGGAGTTAGTGATGGAGGCAGTCAGGGAGGTGTTTATTTGGGAGATTTTATTATTGAAGGAGTGGAGAAAGGAGTTGCAGAGGTCAGTGGAGGAGGGTGGGTTATTGTCGGGGGCTGGAGTAGTGTCTTAACAGTGGAAAAGAGGATCCGGGGGTTTCGGTTTGTGCTGTTGATGAGAGTGGAATAGTGGGCAGATTTGGCAGCAAGGAGAGCATCGCGGTAGGAGGAGATGTGCTGTTTGTAAGCTTCAGCGTGGACGGTAAGGTGGGTTTTTTTATAGAGTCGCTCCAGCTGCCGACCGGTTTGCTTCATGGTGCGAAGTTCAGAAGTGTACCAGGGGGAGGAGGTGGTGAAAGAAACAGTGATGGTTTTCCAGGGGGCCAGGGAGTTGAGGGAGTCAGAGAGGATGGAGTCAAGTAAGATGGCATAGTCGTCAGGTGAGGAGGGGGGGGCCGAGTCAGGGGGGAGGGCAGAGGAAATGAGCTGGGAAAGAGTTAGTGGGTTGACAAACTTAATATTACGGAAGGAGATTGAACGTTTTGTGGAGTGATGGGGTGAGGGGAGAGGGGCAGAGAAAAGTGTGCTGTATAGAATGTATCGTCAAAGAAGTGAGAAATGTGTCGGCCATAAAAGGGAGTAGTTTTATCTCATGTAGTAACAAGCACATTGAGGATTTTAATATGAAATAATCCAGGCATTCTAGTGCTATACACTCATAGATCGCTGGACTGCACAGCCCTCAGGGACCCGGTGGCACGGCAGGCCCAGCAGGACACCTCTGTAATACCGTAGACGTTGTATATCTCAGTCTTGTTACCTCCTGATCCTGAGGGACGGGCCTCCCCTGCCCAGAGCCACACCTATAAGCAAGAGCCCACGGAAAACACCTTCTCAGCAACGGCGCGGAGGGCAAAGCATCGCAGCAAAGTGGGCCGTTAGCTGCAGAGTCAAGAACGATATTGACCGACTCATCGTAACGTGTTTTTGATTCATTCATGAGAGGTACGGTCTCAGCAGTATTTCACAGATTTTGCATATCAGGCTCATTAGCCGACTCATTCAACCTGTAGGACAGTTGTCTTGTGAATCTTTTAAGAGCAGTTTGGCCAATCGATTAGGCGCTTTCTTGATGACTTAAGTAAAAGTACAGATACTGATTCAACTTTTTACTAAAGTAAAGTAAAAAGTACAGGCTCTGAATGTACTCACAGTAAAAAGTAAAATGTCACTTTTAAACCGGCTGTTTTTGTGCAAAGCTAACAGAACCTCACGTCATATTAATATAAATATAAAATAAAAAGGGAATAGGAACTTTATTTCTACTTCTATTACTGCCTTTCCTGAAAGTATTCAGCATGAACAACAAAAAACAAAGTGGATTGACAAAAACAAGCTCTATTTGCTGTTGCCTACGTAGTAGATGCGTGACTTCGCCTCTCCAAGGCCTTAAGAAATCACACAAATGATACTGTTGGAAATCAGTCTTGCGCCAAACATTACAAGGGGTAAACCCTACACATACAACTACAGTAAATATAAACATAACATTTCCTTAAACAATATCAACAATAATCATTCATAGATAGACAACGTGAATAAATCAATATCGTTATAATGTCGGGGAAGGCGCGCAATGATGCAAAATAAAAATAATCGAAAATTAATCTCAAATGCATTAAAACGAAAGTAACGAGCCAGTTTTGAAA
>PIJE02002941.1:0-13274 GCA_002895965.2 Coryphaenoides rupestris | reverse complement strand
AGAAGAGGAGGAGATCCATGCGCGAGAGGCCGCGGTAGCACCAGGCCTGCGTGTCGCTGGTGGTGCCACATCGAGAGAAGATGGGATATTTTTTTGATGTTGCATCACTTTGCGATGCCGTCTGGATCCCATCCACACGCAGGAGCCCAGGCCGCGCAGGCCTGGGAGCGGACCTAATGGTGGCATTCTTGTATTTCACAGAGATGCGTTTCCATACTTTAAGCATCTCTTCGTCTGGAGGCCTTAAAACGCGCACCAAAGTCTCCCCTGGTGGAGGCAGTTGGTGTGGTAGGGAGGGAGGGCATTGTCTGTGAAGCGTGCAGCGAGACGTCCTACGCCGCACCACCAATCCGGAGATGTTATGTCGCACAGGCCCGGCGCCCCTCCGACATGGTGGCACGCACCCACCCACGGTGGTCGACTCCAGTGAGTACGTGCGACGAGCCAGTGTGTTGGATGTTGCTGCAAGGATTACCGATACGCAGATATACTATGAATGGCATCAGTACGATATCAAATTTCATCGATCATTATTCAAAATGCGCGACGACACAGCAGTTGTCGCAAACCCTGGAATGCCGGTGTCAGGCACTCAAATCAGACAGCCCACGCACGCAAGTCACACACACACACATACACATACTGTATGATACACGCAACATGTGCAAATACACGCAATCATGCACATAGATAAACACACACACACACACACACACACACATACAGATATGTGTGAGTGCATACACAACCACGGACGCACTCATGTACACACAGATGCTGATGCACGCACACACGCACAGGTGTACAATGCGTGCACTGCACTGTCATGATCCGCCTTTCACTCCGTAAGTTTCCACTCTCAACGTCAATCTTTCAATCTATCATCTCATCAGTCACATCAACTCCACCTGTTTCCCCGTCAATTACCCTTCCTATATAAGCCCCTCCTTTCCACACACTCGTCGCCAGATTGTATCTTCGCTAATGAACGCAAGACTCTCAGCAATTCTCAGATCGATGACCCGTTGCCTGTCCCCGACATACCTGCCTCGTTTGACTCGAACGATTCCTGTCTGCCCGTCCTTGTGGCTGTTTGGCGAATTTCCGCTTCGACCTCGACACCGCTTCCTGGCTTCCTGATCATCCACCCATCCCTGACCATCCGTCTGCCTGCTACTTCACGGTACCTCTGCCCAGTTGACTACCCGCCCAGTTCTGGACCTGCTACCACCGCCACAATAACGTCTTCCGTCTCTTCTGTGCCGGTACCGCTGCCCCCATACGAGGGATTGTGTGTGAGTGTGAGTTCTCCCCCCCCAGCCACACTCACCTGTTCCCCGCTCCAACATCAACTGATTCAAGACCCGTGGACTCGTGGACCCCCCTACCTTTGGATTACCTATTCAACTGTTGTTCCACGCTACCCTGTACCGTGCCAGAACTTTGATAAACATCATTAAACGTCTCCTGTGTTGTGCTGCAATTGGGTCCTAAACATGCCTGTTACATGCGCGCACACACACACACACACGTATGCTGTGTTTCCATATACACAGCGTGTCAGGACAGAGCTTGACCCACTCAGAGCAGCCCGCTGGGAGGACAGGTTGTGACCGACTGCATGGGAGTTCAGTTTGGAGGAGAACTCCAGCAGGGCTGCCAACCTTCCACATTACTGTTGAAGATTGTAAGTTGAAAGTTGTAAGCGGTATTTAAAGAAAGGGAGAGCGACTCTTTGTTGAAAGGATTCTTTGAAATTCAGAGATTTCTGAAAGGGATTTTACGTGGCAAAAATAGATATAACATGAAATATATGCAAAAATATCAGAGATTGTGTCGCCCTGGGTGTATGAAAGGGCATGGATAGAGGAGTAGGCAAGGGCACTTCATGCAGATCATTTACATATTTAGCTCCTCTCTTTCTCTTTCATGGCGCCAGCTGAGTGATGAGAGTGCTGACTCTGCGCCAAGTAAGGGTTTGGGGACCAACTCATGTCTATGCTGTCTTTGATTGAGCGCATGTGAAGCAAGGCATTGAAGCTTGAAGGGTTTCATGCAGAATACTTTTGCACGGTGGTTTAGTTTCGCTACAGTGGTGCCACCGCACTCTGACATGGGGGGTGTACGGCGCGGCGAGTATTTGTCGCGTACCAAGTCACTGTCCATCTCCCACGCTAATTTCTATTGCATTTGCACTTGTTATGAGGAAGTGGACAATGTTGAATTTCCTCATTCGAAGCCTCCTCCAACTACAACATGAAATGTGAACAAATGTTTTCGCTAGCTCTACGCTGCGCTCTACTAGCTGCGTTGGGCTCTACTGCGCTAGGCTCTACGAGCTGCGCTAGGCTATACAGCACTGGGCTCTACTTGCAGCTGCACTGGGCTATACTGTGTTGGGCTCTACTAGCTGCACTGGGCTATACTGTGTTGGGCTCTACTGCACTGGGTTCTACTGCACTGGGCTCTACTAGCTGCACTGGGTTCTACTGCGCTGGGTTCTACTAGCTGCGCTGGGCTCTACTGCGTTGGGCTCTACTGCACTGGGCTATACAGCGCTGGGCTCTACGAGCTGCACTGGGCTCTACTAGCTGCGCTGGGCTCTAATAGCTGCACTGGGCTATACTGTGTTGGGCTCTACTGCACTGGGTTCTACTGCACTGGGCTCTACTAGCTGCGCTGGGCTCTACTAGCTGCACTGGGCTATACTGTGTTGGGCTCTACTGCACTGGGCTCTACTGCGTTGGGCTGTACTGCACTGGGCTCTACTGCACTGGGCTCTACTAGCTGCACTGGGCTATACAGCGTTGGGCTCTACTGCACTGGGCTCTACTGCGTTGGGCTCTACTAGTGTGAACGGCAATCCAGGTTGGAAACTGCCGCATTGAAATAAATGATTAAATGACGCAATGCAATGAAGTTAATGAGCGCAACACAACCTGGCCAAGTACTCCGGACACACCGGTGTCGTCACATCGACTAAACATCGGAATGGATGCCTTGGATCTCTGACGTTCAAGAAATGCCCCCTCCCTCCCTACACACACAACTGTCCACCAGGGAGACTTGTACCTTGAGGCCAGACAAGATCTTAAAGAGAAGCTTTACAAATCACATGTCCGTCCAGGCTTGCGCCGGGGCCTCTGTGTGCATGGGAGATGCAGTGCACAGATAAAATAGAACTCCGGTTGCAAAGAGCCCGCTGTCACGGCTGTCTGCCTGGGAGACGGGCGACCATTACTCCTCTGGCCTGTCCTCCCACGGCATTACTAGCTAGCCTGCCTCTGTCTGACACACACACACACAGACACACGCACACACATATACACACACACACACACACACACACACACACACACACACACACACACACACACACCCACGCACAACACAGCACACACACACATGGTCACGCATGCACATACACAGACACACACACACATGCACACACACACATGCACATACACACAGGCACACATCACAAAGCTGGGCTGAGGCCTATGTTCCTGGGAGCCTGAGGGTCCAACTTTGCCTGCCCACCAGTAGAAGGGAGGCAGGCTCTGCTTCAACCATGTTGGCGTGTTGTCTGTTTAAAGAAGGGCTTATTTCCCCCTCCCCCACGGCGCTGACTTTAATTACACCAACCTCTCACATCAATTGATTAACTTTACAAATGACAGGAGGTGTTTCTTTGTTTACCAGTCAATTCATCAGTTCTGGGGCCGACAACATGCATGGATCACACAGACACCAGCCGGTATTAAATAAGTACACATTGGCTGGAGGACTTAGGGTCTACCAAGCACATGTTAAATATAATAAATGACTTGGTTTACACAGGTTTTACACACACCAGTACTACCAGTACCGCTGTGGCTGCCACCAGTACTCATTGTCCTCAGCTCCCACCACAGCCTCAGCCTTCAGGACCGGATATTCACTAAATTATTTATTCAGTCACAGTTTTGGTATTCCACATCTGTCATTGAGCAAGATCAGAGCATGGAATGTGGCCACTTTTACAAATAGCGGTCTGAATACTTGTTTTGATTCAGAATTAATTTAGATTTGGTTTTATCTGACCACAATGGAGTAAGGATTCAAACACCCAAGGTCTTGCTGCCTTCTAAATCTTTCAGCCACGACCACAAGCCACACAACTGTCCACAATGTGCTTCCTTTGTCCTCTCTAGTTGATCTGCTCTGCAGGGCAGTGTGTTGTTATTCTGGCAATGGAAAATAACCAAAAATAACAAACCAAATCACACTTGTGAATTTGCCTTTTGTTTTTGCTGCTCCTACATAGGTTTGTAAAACATTGAAGTGAGTTAACAATGCGCTGATGATGACAACCCACTGATAATGAAACACTGTCGAAATCACCTTTCATTATTTTGGTGGTGGTGGTGGTGGTGGGTGGGGGGGGGGGGGCGGTGTCTGTAAATAGCCAAGTGGACTTTAGCGGTGGTGAAGACTAGTGGTGGAAGCGGGCTGCTAATATGTATGGCGATGCGATGATTGCGACTGCGATTACCTCTCTGCCCGTCCAGGAGCCGATATACAGCGAGTTACCAGGCAGCCACCGAGAGAGAGAGAGAGAGAGAGAGAGAGAGAGAGAGAGAGCGAGAGAGACAGCAACAAATTGACCTGGATTTATTGAAGAGGACCACCACGTACAGGGCCACACTGATGGTTCTTCCTCTATGGTTCCATTGCTCTCTTTGTTTGTTCGTCTGCAGCTCCCGCAGTTTAGCATGCTATTAGAGACCTGTTGTGGATTCCAATAGTGAAGTGAACCTAACACGATACTATTGAGTGCACCGTCCATTTGGCTAAGAGACTACTACTCCTTCTGATGCAGGTCTCATGTTGCACTCCATGTAACCATGCCGGGGTCAGACTACACAATGTTTTTGTTGCTTACGACGGTCACTGTGTCAGATTAGGCGATTACGGAGCGATACATTTGTTGCCGTGACTTGTCAGAAAGACATGTCAGACTACACGTTGGTCACGACCAATAATCGCTTGCAACCTTCGTGACGTCATTGGAACGGAGGTGCTAGGCAACAAGAATGTCAACAAACTAGCTAGATGCTAACGGCAGTACTCACCGGGTTGCTGAAGTGCATCTGCTATTTCTCACAAACACGCAACTTAGTGCTAGGGTTAGTAGAGGGAAGGCGGTGGGGGGTGGTTATGCTCATGCCACGCCTTTCAGGGTCTTCCCCTCTTGGCCCGTCCGTCCACCTGGATGCTGAGGATCTTATTGATCCAGGAGGCACTATGCTGCAAATGGTCGAACCACCAAAGGCGTTGGTCTCGTAGTGCTGAGGCAAGGCCGATGATCCCAAGCCTCAGACAGAGGGCATCGGAGCTTCCATCCGGTTTTACTCCGCACATCCATCTCAACATACTTCTCTCACCTCTATCTAACCGGGACTAATCAGTTGAACACCAGGCATGCTGCTGCGTTCTGGATGCATTGTAAGGGTTTGATTGCGGGGGCAAGGAGTCCAGCCAGCAGAGAGTTGCAGTAATCGACAAGCGCTTGGACCAAGATCTGTGCTGCTTCACGTGTGAGGAAGGCACAGATCCTGCGGATGTTGTAGAGAGCAATTCTACAAGATCTGGCCACAGAGGTAGATGTTGGCGTTGCAGCACAGCTGGTCATCAGTACCACGCCAAGGTTCCTTGCAGTCGGTGAAGGGGAGACTTCGATGTCCTCAATGGTGACAAGTAGGTCCATCTGAGAGCAGTCTTTCCCCGGTATGAAGAGAAGCTCAGTCCTTATAATGACCAGAATCTGAACTCACTGTCAGTCACTTTGGATCAAGAATCTGCCAAATTATTAAATACAGTATTTAGTTTCATTGTATTGAGTATATAACTTCACAACGTCATACAACAGTGATAGGTTTCAAGTATGTTCAAGTTTAAACATTTAAGTACGCTTTAACTTTATGTGTTTACAGAGAAATAGCAATGAACCTATTGATATATAACTGAGATATTTCTGCTAGATCTCGGAGTTGACAACCTTACCTTCCTCGTCTTCCTGCTGTCATAAAGTGCGCAGTACCAAACATTACAAGGAAATAAGGAACTTGTGAACCGACCAGTTTGTCCAGTTCCCCTCCCAGTTGATACTGCTCTCAGATTAACCTCTTATGGGCTGCTGTTCCATGACTTCACTCAGTGATGAAGAATCATCGCTTTATTCAAATAGAACTGGTAGAGAGAGAGCTGTGATGTCTAGAATGCCTCCTCGACTCTGTTTCTAGTGGATCAGATAGACCTCAGGAAGATCAAGATTGGTGGTAGAGGGTTACCATGTGTGTACTGGTGTGTGATTGACAGGTGGTGGTAGAGGGTTACCATGTGTGTACTGGTGTGTGATTGACAGGTGGTGGTAGAGGGTTACCATGTGTGTACTGGTGTGTGATTGACAGGTGGTGGTAGAGGGTTACCATGTGTGTACTGGTGTGTGATTGACAGGTGGTGGTAGAGGGTTACCATGTGTGTACTGGTGTGTGATTGACAGGTGGTGGTAGAGGGTTACCATGTGTGTACTGGTGTGTGATTGACAGGTGGTGGTAGAGGGTTAACATGTTTCTAATGGAGTCTGTTTCTATCATAGCAGGGTTATTTTATTCATGCATTTCTCTTTGCTAAATGATTCATCTTGTTTGGTCGGATTCTTCTTGTGTTATTTCCTTCTTCATCTTGTCACACCCTTTACAGGCAGGTGTACAGAAATACCTGCTAGGGAGAGGTAAACACACACTTGAGGTGAACACTCCATGTTCTTAAGGGCTGAATTTGTGAGAAATCATTGGTGATTGCGTTCACATCAATTCTACAGACATCCTCGGATGTAAATAATTATAATAATAATAAATATGAGAATATTTGTATCATTAACAATTACGTTTCACATGCATAGTCATGATTCTACGAGGCATCGTGATGTCCTAAAATGAATAAAAGCACGACACCAACACTGCAAATGGAAGTGAATAAATAAATAAGCACTAAACTCAATCGCGTGGATATAGACATAGGGCAGGGGGGTCAAACTCAATTTCATCCCGGGCCACATCAGCATTATAGTTGCCCTCAAAGGGCCGGTTATAACTGTAAGACTATATAAATATATCTACTCTTTATCATATTACATAATTGCTCCTGCATTTGATTATGATTGGTTTTAGTAACTACTTAATAACTACCTCAGAAAGCAGCAGACATTCAAGTGTACAGCCATTGTACAATTTAGGGCCAGACTGGGAACATCATTCAGGCCAGGAAATATAGTCCCAGTGACGGACATAGGGTTGGGAACCGAATCCAAAGTGCCGGGTACTGGGTACCCGAAATTCTTTTTTAATTTCGATTCTGCTTATCGGTTCCTACAATAGATATAAATCTTTATTATTGCAAACAAAGGCTATATGTCTGCAAGGACGTGGCGGCTACCTCTCAGGACATTTAAAACAATGTATCTGCCAGGACCTGTCTACGTCACGCATCAACGCAACACTGCAACGTGTCCATTTGTTTTGATACGAGCTAGCGGTTAGTCAGCAGTGTGGAAGATGAACCGCGGGAAACGGTCAAAAGTGTGCCTTCACTTTGTAAAAGAAAGCGACGACAAGGCTAAGTGCAGTAAATGTGGGAAATGCTGATATGGTGATCTGTCTTCTGTACTGGGAGCGTACGGCCGGGCGCTGGGAGCGTACGGCCGGGCGCTGGGACCGGAGTCCGGATAAGCAGAACCGGAACGGAATGGGAATCAATAAAATTCAAACGATACCCAACCCTAGACGGACATTATAGTTTAGGTACCAGTATGTGCAAACTGGTTGAAATTAGACGGCCAGGACACCATGAAGAGTCGCGGTTCTCCCGATGGCCAGTCCGGCCCTGATTTGTACGATAAGCAAATTCTATTCTTTGCAAGCTCTCGTGGGCCACATAAAATGAGGTGCCGGGCCGGATCCGGCCCGCGGGCCTTGAGTTTGACACGTATGCCATAGGGGAATAGAATTGACACATCTACATTCTGTGAATGAACATGTGAATATCCATGAATAAAATATATCATATGGGCCTACATAATATACATAATATACATAATATACATCATATATACATCATATACATCATATACATCATATACATCATATACATCATATACATCATATACATCATATATACATCATATATACATCATATACATCATATACATCATATACATCATATATACATCATATATACATCATATATACATCATATACATCATATACATCATATATACATCATATACATCATATATATAATATATATAATATATATAATATATATAGGGCCCAAGGACGTATTGTTGTTTAGGACATTGGTGGACATCACAGATATTGCGCCAAGGATGCGCAATTACACTCCCGTGAGGCGCGGGGCTCCGAGTCAGCGTCTCTGGGGGGGGGGGGGCTCCGTTACTTCACGGTTCTGATGGGGGGGGGGGGGGGGGGGGGGGGGCTCCGTTACTTCGCGGTTCTGATGGGAGGGGGGGGGATGGATATCGCTGGATATTGGTGGGGACATGTCCCCAGCGTCCCCACTACATTCTACCCCCATGATAGGCCCTATCAAGATCCACAAGTAGCCTACTCATGTATTTAACTCAACTGTACAATTGAATCTGCTCTCAGCCGTCTTGTTCTCTATTGTTATTTTTCATTGTTGGTTCTATTTTCTTGACCTTGCTTAGTGTGTACATTGTAAGAGTCAGTGGAGAAACATTCCACTGCTCATCTTACTGGTATGATGTTGATGTGACATGTGACTGGTTTGGCCGGTGCACCATCGGTGTTCACTGTTCGCTTTGGCATGATTCTGTGTGCACACGGTCCTGTTGTTGCCCTTATAAGGAGCTGGCGGGGCGTGTCTGTATGCTAATTCAGGTGTACAGCACGCGCATTCCATTTAAGAATGAGTGGCATTCCTCATCGGGGGCGCGCAGCTGAGAACACTTTGGAGGTTTAAGAACACATTTCCCCGCGTTCATGAATCCGGCGGACAGATTTCTTAAGTTTGTTCTTACGAAGTTCGTAAGAAGATATTTAAGAAGACACTTAAGAAAATGTTCGTGAATGAGGTCCATTGTTCTTAGTCGTCATGAATGAGTTGATTCATTGTAAGAAAACACTGAAATATATAAACACCCAACAAGCCTTGGATATTTTACAATAATATTCATATTTAGATGACTGAGTACACCTGACTATTTACTTCTTGTGTCTCTTAATTTTATTTTTCTGTTGATATTTCATTTGATCAATTCAAAGATGAAATTGCTCAGTCTTTATCCAGTTCAATTTGCATTAATATAATTTCAGATTGTAATGAGCAGACTTTCTGATGTTACGACCAGGCTCAGCGATCAGAACTAAGAAAGGGGAGTCCACACATGATGACAAGATAACATAAGATATTTATGAGAAGCAAGATATAACAGGAATATACCACGTACTCTGTATAGTCAGTGGTGAGTGGAACATGTGCTGTGGGGATGTTGTCACCGTAAACCCAACAGAGAACTATAGACGTCATGCTAAACATACTACGAAGACAAAAGACACAACCCAAAGATACACTGTGAAAAGAATCATGTGAAAAGAAAATGGAGACAGGTCATGATCGGCCATGCTCCCCCCTCACGGCTAGCCTGATAGAATCATCCAGGTGTGTGTGTGTGTGTGTGTGTGTTCCGTGTCTCATCTTGTTTGGTCGGATTCTTCTTGTGTTATTTCCTTCTTCATCTTGTCACACCCTTTACAGGCAGGTGTACAGAAATACCTGCTAGGGAGAGGCACACACACACACACACACACACACACACACACACACACACACACACACACACACACACACACACTATAGATATAACAGTTCATATTGTTAAAACCGTGACCATTAGATTATCAGCCCTACCTCCCCTACCATCTAGGTACATCTGTACTTTATTAATCATATTATTAATTTACATTTACATTTAGGGCATTTGGCAGATGCTTTTATCCAAAGCGACTTACAACGAGTACATTTATTGAAGGAGTCAGCGATACATATAATCACCAAAGATGAACATAATAAATCACCACTGTAATGTTTCCTAAACACACATGGTCATTTTCCAATAGCTCAGATTTACAACAAATAACTTATGTTTAGTTAACAGTGTTGATGAGAGATACTGTGAGACCAAAGCACTTTATAAAGCACTCTATTGAAATATGAATGGAACACAATGACACACGTCCTCCACAATAATATGTCGGCGTCATCATCGACACGGTGGTTATTCCCTCATGACTCCGGCACACATCAAGCAGGAAGCGTAACAGCGATGTAAACGTGTTGTAGCGGCCCTGTCATGTGACCTGCTGATCAAGTCGTGTTACGTTGTGTTACGTTGACCGTCGGTTACGGTGACCGTCGCGGCCGCTCGCCTGCGTTGGATGTGCCGAGTCTTCCTGTGATCGGTTGAGGGGCGAGAGGAGGCGGGTCAAGGAGGTGACGACGGGAGAGCGGGAATGGGGAGAGGGTCCGAGAGAAAGACACTGCAACTCATTTATAATGAAAACCAAATGAGGGATTTTGGTCAAATAAATACATGAATCAAGAGAAACGTAGTTTGGAAATAAAATATGTCAATGAAAGTAAATATAAGAGGAACATAAGGGATGTGATTTTCTCTTCCATTAGCAGCAACATAGCGAGGAGAAGAACAGAAGTAACATTTTTAAATATCATTTTAAGTGCGATACCAACATCCAAGAACATGCAAGATGCTACACAATGCTAAGTACTTACAGGAACTATGTACCCTATAGAGAGATCGTCCACCTCTCCTGACAAACACAGCAGCATCACATCAGTGTGTGAATATGAATCATATTACATCATGAAAAATCAGATGCATTCATGACAGACCATTGGACCTCATTCACGAACGCAGTTAAGAAAAAGTTAAGAAGAAATGTCTTCTTAACTCCACTTACGAAGTTCCTGCGACAATTGTGGCATTCAAGAAAGTTTTCTTATCTGGGATTGGTTCTTAGCTAAGAACAGGATTTAAGAACGCGGAAAAGCAGTCGTAGCGACCTATTTGGAGTGCGTCCATGTTCTTAAGAGCTGAATTTGTGAGAAATCATTGGTGATTGCGTTCACATCAATTCTACAGACATCCTCGGATGTAAATAATTATAATAATAATAATAATAAATACGAGAATATTTGTATCATTAACAATTACGTTTCACATGCATAGTCATGATTCTACGAGGCATCGTGATGTCCTAAAATAAATAAAAGCACGACACGAACACTGCAAATGGCAGTGAATAAATAAATAAGCACTAAACTCAATCACGTGGATATAGACATAGGAGAATAGAATTGACACATCTACATTCTGTGAATGAACATGTGAATATCCATAACTAAAATATATCATATGGGCATAATATACATAATATACATAATATACATAATATACATAATATACATAATATACATAATATACATCATATACATAATATACATCATATACATAATATACATAATATACATCTCATCTCGGGCCAAGGAGGCATTTTTAGGGTGAGTTTTATAGTATACGAGTCGGGTCCCCAGGGACGTATTTTGTCCTCGCTTCAGCGACATGTGGTGACGAGTGTCACGATATATAGTCAGATGGCAAACCGGACTGCGCAATCTAAACGCTTCCGCGGCTGAGGCGCGCTTCGGGGCTCGTAGTACAGTCTGTTCGTGGTGAGGGGTGAGCCAGTGTCTCCCGGCTAAATGGCTTATTTATGTTTACATTAATTCTGGTGAAGACGTGGTCACGGTTGCCTGGCATTTGCTGTATTCTCAGTGCAGCCTGGGAGCCACAGAGGTGCTAGGACTGCTGGGTCTTGTCCTGGCGCTCACTCAGCAGCGGTAGCCCTATCTTAGGCGCGACGCTAGCGCTGGTGAGCCAGCTGGCTGGAGTCGCCTGGAACCTAATCTCTTTGTTTTTTCTCACTCCAGCAGGATTTGGAGTTGAAAACTGTGTGATTACTTTTATTTATTTTTTTGCGTAATTTAATTGAATAACTTTGACGTTTTGTATTTGTAGTGAAATTGGCAATAGAGCATACCGCCTCACAAAAACGGCAATTTATGCATTGTCTAATCATAGCGGGTTCTTCAGATAGAGCTAAAGCAGTGCTGTTGCGTCAGATAAAATGGGAAACTAATTAAATGTTAAAGTAAAGGAACGTGACAACAAACTTTTTCAATAGGCCAATGTAAAACACGTGAACTCTACCACCCATAGCCACTTGGCTTCCATTCTTCTGTCCATGTATTGGGTGTGACGCCGGGTCAGACTACACAATATCAGCCCGATTTGGCAGTCGTAGGGCATCGGAACGACAGGGGGCGACAATCGATTGTTTTATCTCGTGTAGTGTGACATAGTGGGAGACGTGTCTGGGACACCTCACAATGCCACACGACACCTCACGACACCTCACGATGCCTTGTGACTTCTTGAGAGAAAGACTAGCATGTCATTCCTCTCCAAAACCCGAGAATGTGCTGTCTCTACCCAACTATCCTCCTATCTCTCTCAAAACAACCTGCTAGATCCTCATCAGTCAGGCTTCAAGGCCGCACACTCCACGGAGACAGCCCTGCCTGCTTGAACTGAGTCCCTTTGTGTCATCAGAGGCTCATCCCTCTCATCTGTGCTCATCCTTCTTGACACAGTAAACCACCAGATCCTCCTGTCCACTCTGGCAGAGCTTGGCATTGCTGGATCTGCGTTATCCTGGTTCACTTCCTACCTGACAGATTTCACCGATCAGGTCACATGGAACAGCTCCCTGTCCAAATCCTGCACCCTTGACACCGGAGTCCCCCAAGGCTCAGTACTAGGACCCCTTCTGTTCTCTTTATACACTCGATCTCTAGGCTCTGTAATCTCATCCCACGGCTTCTCCTATCACTGCTATGCAGATGACACCCAACTGTTCCTTTCCTTTCCCCCCTCTGACACACAAATCTCAAAACACACCTCTTTAGACTGGCATTTAAGGACCTGTGTTAAAAATTGTATAGTTTTTTTGTTTGTTCGCTTTTAACTGATCCTCCTATGTACAGCGCTTTGGGTTCTAGAAATGCGCTCAATAAATTTGAATTATTATTATTATACATCAGCAAATGAC
>PIJE02002940.1:27500-38419 GCA_002895965.2 Coryphaenoides rupestris | reverse complement strand
ATTAACAATTTAGTTGTCGTTTATTTTAACCGGCGCATCTTTTCTATTTACGGCACTGGCTTAGCGGCCCAATCAGGTCACGTCACGTGACGCTACTCAGTATGGCGCGCTTTAAAAAGAGAAAGATAGACAGAGAGAACAGAGCCTTTAATAAAGATTGGACAGACGTGTGCATGTTTATTATTCACACGGTCAGTTCAAAACCTGTATGTCTCATCTGTCCCGAGACTGTGGCTATTATTAAAAGCAGTAATGTGAAGCCACTACGAGACAAAACATAAGTCTTCACCAAACATACCCGTCCAAATCTGAACTGAGGGCGCATTTGATTTAACTACATAATGACAGCCTATGGATGTTGATACGATTACTAGGCTACTTCAATATACAGTATATGGCATCATAACGCAAGTTAGACATTATGATCCTCATCTACTAATGGCCCGGCCCGTCTGTCAGTTTTAAAAACCAAATGTGGCCCTTGAGCCAAAAAGTTTGCCCACCCCTGGTTTAGAGAATTCATGGCTGCCACTTGGGTACTTAGGGTCATTAACTCAATAAGGAAGCTTCCTAAGCAAAAAGACTATTCGAACAGAGCTTGGATTTCCAATTTCAGAGTGACACTTGGCTAGACCCAATACAAAAAGACCGGTTCAAGCTAATGTAAAGATTTTCTCTGTAGAGATCCTTTCCATAATGTTGTAAATGATAAATGGATTGCATTTATATAGTGCTTTCTTCCAAAGCGCTTTACAGTTGCCTCACATTCACACAGTCGTACACCGATGGCGGTGCCAACCATGCAAGTTTACAACCAACACGTCAGCAGCAGTGAGGGTTAGGCGTCTTGGTCACGGACACCTCGACACTTGGCTAGGAGCCCTACACGGCAAAATCATATCTTATACCGTGTGGTTCAGGGCCTGAGCACCACGGGAAATGCTGAGCACCCACGTGCCTGTCGTGGCCACATCTACGCTGATTGATATTAAACTCCATGGTTGGTGGTAGATTGGATTAACCGGAGGGACTGCGCTGCGCTGCTGTGATTGGTTGTTTCACTGTGAGTCCCCTGCTCGTAACCCTACCACCATCACAGAAGTGTCGCTCCAAACCCCACCTGGCCAGCATATTATGCAGCGCGTGCACATCAGTTGAACCGCCAGCGTAGAGCAAGGCTGGCTGGAAACTTTACAACGTGGACATATACAAATCCTGTGGATAGAGTTGATGCCCACAAAAAAACAAGGTATTTTGTGAGGTACAGCCTGGGTTACAATACAGAAATGCGGCAGCGTTCTCCAATTTCTTGACATTTTGAAGTTTTCCTTTCAACAGCTTATTGTTTTGTGTGTGCGTGCATGTTACTGCAGAGCATTTCACAGGCAAAAACCATTTAGTCGTTGATGTTAACGGTTAAATCAGTGTTGGTAGGGCCTAATCTAAGTTGGTAACGTTGTTTAAATTTGTACTAAATAATTTATATAATAATATTCCAGTTGCCACAGCAGCATAGCAGTGAGAGAGAAATAGAGAAGGCAATAAAAGAATACAAAAAACCCCAAAATAAAATACATAAATGTGTAGATTCAATGGGAAAATAATTATATGAGGGGTTAGTGGGCCGAGGTGATGGTCATGTGGTAGGGGGATCGGTGTTGAAGGGCGATGTGTACAGTGATTGTAATTGTAATGTTATGTCGTGGTGATCTACATTCTACATATTCTTGTGTTATATGGCATACAATTCAGTCACATATGTATAGATTTATTAACGTTGTACTTGTACATAGTTAGTAAATGGGTTGGCCTAGGTCTAATATATACAGCTTTTCAATGAAAGAAAAAAACATTGGTATATTGGGTCGGTATTGGGCTGGCTAGATAATTAAGATTCCAGTTTTGGTATTTGAACCAGAAACCAAAAAATGTATCATGTCATCCCTACTGAGGTATTATTATTTATTCCGAAATATCTCAACGACAGCATAACGAATAGGCTAGTACTGTATGTGGCAGTGAAATGGGTTTGCTGACGATAAAGAATGTTGACCTGATATAGAGATGATATGGTTAGTTGTTTAGTCTACGTACGCACTGCACCCTCGGTAACTGGATTGGTGGGGAAGGTGTTTGTCGTGAACCCGAGCAGTTTTCCGTGTCTGGTTATGAAGTATGATTCATTCATCACGGCTGTGATAAAGCATTTGGCGGCTTGCTGCTTTACCATTGTTGGTCTCGCGAATTAGCCGTCTCTTACCTATTAGCAGCTAAGTATTACTCCTCTAAAGAATCTATCAATTCAGTCACTTTTCCTCAATGAATGGGTCACACGAGGTGAAGCTGTGTTGCATGGCAACCACACATCTCCCAGTCATCACCACCAGTGAGTCTGGGAGAGGAGTGAGTGGAGCGTCAGTGGTACCGGTTCTCGGTACCCATCCCTAGGAAATACTGTCGAAAAGGGGGCCGGAGCTTGGATGCTGGTGTGGCAGCAGGAAGCTTTGTTCACGTAATTGACGAGTAGCAGCAGCAGGGCTGTGGTACAGCTGCTCCCTGTATAATCTCAGCCCCGGAGACCTGGTGCGCTCTCTCTCTCTCTCTCTCTCTCTCTCTCTCTCTCTCTCTCTCTCTCTCTCTCTCTCTCTCTCTCTCTCTGTCTTTCTCTCTCTCTCTCTCTCTCTCTCTCTCTGTCGTTCTCTCTCTGTCGCTCTCTCTCTCTGTCATCCACGCTAATAATATGAATGCGTCAAGGGTGCACTGCCCTGTCTTTCGGTGTCGGTTTGCTTTTGTACTTTTTGTCTTTCGTTTGGGTCACGCAGGCAGGGTATTGTACTGTCGTTGATGGCAACAAAAATGAAAGTGAAAGTTTACAGACGCTAGAGGAGTCAACACCATTTTTTATGCCAATAATAATGATCGTGATAGTGATATTGTATTGTACCCCCACATGACTGCCCCTGAAGCCCACGTCAACATAGTGTGCTGAGGAGATCCTGAACGTCCCTGATGTGATGAAAGCCAAACCACCGCAGAACCTGGCTGGCGTCATATGAACATAACAACCTTACATTCCTGTTTTTCTCTTGCCCTTTCCCCACTCTCTCTCTGTCTCGCTCTCTTTCTCTTTCTCTTTCTCTCTCTCTCTTTCTCTCTCTCTCTCTCTTTTATATCTCTGTCTCCATGCCCACATTTGCTCCCCCACCAGCCTGCTGGGTGACATTTCTCTAATGACCCTGTGTGAGCTCCACAGGGTTCTGTCCACACTGGCTCCTCCCATCGTCTGCTCTATTCTCCACTGTTGAGGTCAAGGATTTGGTAGTGGGACTGCAGACTCTGCTGGCCAGCCAGTTTTAGGATTGGTGGCATTGTGTGGAGAATTGGGTTAAACCCTGCCTCCCCTTTTTATATGGGGCAGGGGTATTACATTTGTGCAGTGTAAAGGGGTTATCCGGGTGTGAGTGTGAAGGCCATAAGCTGCTCGTATGCTATTATGTGGGGGAGGTTTCCGTTTGGACGTCGAGCGGTTTTATTAATTTGGACGGATGGTGTCTGTGACGGCAGCGTTGTGGGCCCGTGCCCTGAGAAGGATTTGAGGAGTTCAAGCTTTTCAATAAGGTTGGGCCTGTGGGCCACCGGAACGCCCTCCTCAGGAACTCTTGTTCTCTCGGCTCCAGGGATGACTGGCGAGAGGGGATGAGTGAACCCTTTCGGAGAACCTGAGACCGGGTTCCCATGGGAACAAATTGACCGAACAGTGCTGGTGAGCGTTGAGACGTCTTGAGCTTGGCTATAGTTAAAGTGCTTGTGACCAGTCTTCAGCCTTTTACATTCTGTTGATTATTTGAAATGTGCAACACTGATGGCAAATGTATGTGTCTGCTTTTATTTATCCTTGTCCCCTTTTACTATTAAGTGTGTGTGTGTGTGTGTGTGTGTGTGTGTGTGTGTGTGTGTGTGTGTGTGTGTGTGTGTGTGTGTGTGTGTGTGTGTGTGTGTGTGTGTGTGTCAGTCTTTAAGTGTATCTCTCTGCTGTGATTCTATTGCAAAGGGAGAGTCTATAATTACCAGGGCCTGCAGCACCTCATGGTAAACACATTACTGTAACGCACATAAGTGGATGAGCAAGAAGCAGGACGCGCGCACACACAGTCGTCGTAGGCTTGTATGAGTGTAGATTAATATGGCCTTTAGGTCTATGGGTTACTCTTTTATTACTGCTCACTGTATACTCTTTGCATCTTCTATCACTGTCAGTTGATGGCCAACATACTGACAGGAAAAATGCGTATTTTGACAGATATTGCGCTTGGGATCTGATCTGTTCATTTTTGCATCACTTTATTGTCACTAAATGTAATGATGCGACATTTGTTGAGTCTGTACCAGGGCATCGCCGCGGCAGTACAGTTCTTCATTTATAATTTTACATTTACATTTACGCATTTTAACCCGTTCAAAGAATTGCAGCTGCTGCGATTCGGATGCGGCCATACTTGGCCATGTTGCGATGTCAATAATATTCCGATTAGCTGTGTAGCCCTAGTCAGCAGAATATGCAAGGTCACAATATGGCCGCGATATAGAAATGTATTTGTGCATCGTAGATGTATGTCGCGACATGTGTTTTGTTGAGTATGTACAGTATATGCATGTTATGTATGGCCAACCCCTGCCCCTTCAACCCGCCCACCCTTCCACACGGAGTTAATCGCTCCTCCATCGCTCTAATCCCCCAGCGTCCACACTCCAAATCCCCTCCATCTCCACCACCCCACCACCGCTTTATTTTTTTATTTCCGCCCCAAAATAGGGGTGAATGATATGGGGTAAAAATCATATTGTGATTATTTTAACAGATATTGCGATGGTGATATGGTTCACTTTCAGTGGAAATTATCCGTTTTGCATCACAATTTTCATTTTCACTGACAAAACCATAAATCAGTGAAGGGTAAATGTACCTTTATAGGCCTAGTCTACATGTAGGCCTATATCTTCATCATTATGTACTACATGCCTTGATTAAATCAGTGAAGGGCAAATTACCCTTGAGGAAGGGGTACACAACGGTGCACAAACCTGTGCAGGTGTATTGTATTTTTCGGTCCTCCTGTTCTCTCTTTGAATTCTCTTAAGCAACATAAATAATTTGAGGACTAGGAGGACACAGGAGCCCAGCTAGCGGCCCTCGTTATCCAAGACAAGCTGCTGCTGTGTCCTGCACTGCTGCCTCGTCGAACGACGCAGTCCCATATATCCTAGTGCCTGCATGGGATTACCAGGTGTCAACGTGGATGCTGTGTTGACATGGCAACACTTGAATGATGCAGGGAGATGAGGTGTGTGTGTGTGTGTGTGTGTGTGTGTGTGTGTGTGTGTGTGTGTGTGTGCACGCCAAAACTAATGACAAGTGGGCATCAGGATGACAGGATGGATGGATTGATAAAGAGATTAAGCGATGGAGAGTGGGGGGGGAGTGTGAGTTGTAAAGTGGACAGATTCCTATGGGAGTGATGATGGTGGACAATTATTATGTAATGTCCCGGCCGTCCAGACCGGGGAACTGTGGTGGGCCCTGTGCGCTAATCTCCCATCCCATTCGCATTATGTGTCTCCCAGCATCAAGAGCGCTGTACGCACGGGGCCCCGCTCATGCATTGCTACCTGCCTCTCTCTCTCTCTCTCTCTCTCTCTCTCTTCCTGAGACCCACCAATCAGCTTCCTTGCCCTGTTTCTAGCTTTCCCTATTGGCCGACGATGGAAAAAGTCCGGTCCTGCTCTTTTTTTGTTCCTGATTCATCTAAGAGTTACTTCACATGCACGCACGCACACATACATACTGTACATACATACATACTGTACATACATACATAAGACAAAGTGTCATACGACAATGATTATTGACATTCAAGCTTGATTTAACTTTATAGTTGAGTAAAATAACCAGGAACAGTTGCTCTATTATAATGCCCTACTGTACCGGTTGGCAAACACAGGCGTCGGACCAGTTGAGGTACATACATACATACTGTGCGTACATAACTGGGGTTGAGGAGGTCACAAGGTTTTCACACCTAAAAGCCACTGGCCAAACATAAAGGGGGGGGGGGGCAGAGGTGTGTGTGTGTGTGTGTGTGTGTGTGTGTGTGTGTGTGCGTGTGCGTGTGTGCGTGAGAGGTAAACACTGCAGGCCTATGTGGGGGCGACGATGCGCTTTCTTTTATTCATGTTGGAGACATGGGAGCTGTCAGTGGCGCTGTTCCGTTGCTGGTGAAATAGTAATGAGTGTGTGTAACGGAGCTAAGCCCGTGTGCCTTACGTCCCCCACACTTCCCGACAGAGACACAGACAGACAGACAGACAGAGAGAGAGACACACACAGACAGACAGAGAGAGAGAGAGAGAGAGGCCACGTGGCACATGGCCGCACCAACCGCTGGGTCTCCTGTGTCCGTCCGTCCGTCCGTCCGTGGTTTCTGATCGGGTCGGGAGTCTTGAACGCAGCTGGGCGAACGTTGACTGACTGACGGCCCAGGTGAGGCGCCGCCGGTGTCGCTTGTTTGGAGATGTTTCTGTGTGGAAACTGCAAAGCCAATTACCATCGAGAGGACAGGACCAGTTGAATTTGTGAGTGCCGCAATGTCATTCGTGAGCAATATTGCATTCAGACGCATTTTGAAAGACGCATCTTAAAATGATAGTTTAACGTTTGGTAAATGATGAAATTTGGATTTATCTGTTGGACATACATTTGTTGGACATAATTCACACACATGCGTATAAACCTTCTCACATCTGCTCAAATATCAATCATAGTCATTCTGAGTGCATTAAGCTGTCCATGACTAGCTATTCATTACAACTAAACCTTTCCAGAATGATTTAATTGAGGTGATCGAGTGAATGATTTACTACCAACATATAAACTAGTGGCTTGGCAGATTTTGCAATCTTGTTCCCCCGTGGTGTCTTTGTATTTAGCTGGACGTGTTATTGGGCTACAACTCAGATGTACAGGAGTGGGTTACAACGCTGGCTTGCAGGCAGTTCTACTCTACTATTACTACTATCCCCATATAGATCATTTAATATCACGATAAGCCTATAACATACATGCATGATGCACCTGGACACATTGTCAGTGATGTTTCCTGGGTTCTTCTGGTGTTTTGGGTGTTTCAAGGCAACACCCAGGCAACCCAGCCGGGGTTGATCAAGCCCCGTCCTGAAGCAACTTCCGCTGCCTCAGTGACCAACTTGTTGGCCCCTTCGCCTACTGGCCCCTGTGATGCCCAGTGTGTTGTAGGCCCTGCAGAGGGACTGGCCTACGAACCCCCTGCATCCCACCTCAATGGGCTCACACCTTGCGTGCCACCCATTGCTCCGGCATTCCTCCACCAGCTCAGCATAATTTGCCCTCTTCCTCTCGTTGGCGTCCCCTCGCCCAGGGCTCTCGAACAGCTGCTGAGGATGTGCTCCAGGGTCCCTCTCTCTTCAGGCACAGAGGGCAAGCTGGTGACTCCATCTTCCCCCAGTAGAACAACTTGGACGGGCTCGGTAGAATGTCGTAGACAGTCTGGATTAAGAATTGAATTCAATGCGGCTCGGATTTCCAAAGCTCGGCCCATGAGACTTTGCGTTCCACCGCTTCCTCCCATTTTGTCCAGGCTCCCTGCTGCCGCATTCTAACCATCCTGCTGGTTCGCTGTTCCTCGAGTGATGCCTGCACCTCAACCTGGACCAGCACCCTCCTATCATTCCTGTTCGCCTTGTCCTAGTGAGGTGTAGTGCTGCTACCCAAGCCAGCCCTCCCACGAGTCACTGCGCCCACCAGCGCCCTGTGCCTTAGCCGTGACTCAGCAGCATCTACGGCCTCTGCTGCCCTCCACTTCCATCCAGTCTTGACCTCGATCCCAGCCTGAGAGGCTTTTGTATTGCAGCACCTCCCTAGTACGGGTCACCATGAACTCTTCATTCAGACTGCTGATGGGGAGCTTCAGCTTGTTCTTTTGCCCATATAAAACAATTCTGCTCACGCGCCGAGTTAGTCCCAGCCACTTCCATAGGACCCTGCTAACCCTCCTCTCAAAGCCCTCGACTGTGGAGATTTGGACCTCGTACACCAAGAGGGACCAGAGGATCCTAGGGAGGATGCCATGTTTGTATATCCAGGCCTTGAACTTGCCTGGTAGTCCTGACTTGTCCACCGCCCTGTCCAGCTCCTAATGGTCGCTCTGATGGATGCTGTGTCAATCAAGCTGCAGTCAAAAACCTTTCCCAGGCTCTTCACTGGTTTATCAGTCATGCGAGCCTAGGTGATCATCTCCTCCAGGCCCTTCAGGATCCACCTGCTCCCTGGGACAGATCACAGTCAGGTCATCCATGGCAGCCTTCATAATATATATCACGATATAGCATTCGTAGTCTATATTTTAATAAGCCTAATTTAGTAAACTCCTATGTAAGTCAAATTGACAAATGAAAAGTACTGACTATATTTTCCCATTTTATTAACAAAACTTAAGTGCAAATTGCACAACAGTCTGGCAAGTTCAGCAAATGACAACCCTTTTCTGCAATGCAGCCTTTAAAACCAGGAAACACACTTATGCCATACAATGGTATTACGATATCCAAAACCTCAGATGATATCTATTCTCCTATCAGGCTCTTAATAACATAATATCAATATATTGGCCATTCCTAGTTCTACCAGAAGAATCCCAGTGGCGTGCGTGGTTCACCTTTGTCTGCAGTCTATTGATCTGCAGGAATGGAGCCGGTGCTCAGTTCTTGCGGGGAGACGGCACTCACTGTCTGAGTGTTTGTGATGTTGTTGTTGGTGGTGGTTTCTTATCTCCCCTCTCTTGCCACGTGACGTTGTTTCCATACGACGAACACAGAACACTGCAGATCTCGTGACCTTTGGAGTTTCGACCAAAGGGCAAATCGAGAAAAACCTGCCGACCTGGCTGACTACCCGAGTACCTCACCTCTATCTGTGATTGACTGGGAACTGGGGAATCCCCCAGAATCTCCCCCGCTCTCTTGTGGCATCCATTTGTATTCACGCTGCACCTTTCTACCCCGGCGACTTTCCCGGCAGTGCATTGTTAACAGAGAGTACAGGCGAGCTTTTTATGTTTTTCAATAGACACTCATTAGAAGCAGCTCCCTCCTCTGCCATCTGCACACTGACTCATTTGAATGTCATTTCACGCTGTAGACCAAGCCCCGCCCCTTAAGCCCCTGCACCGGGGGGGGGAAAGCTTCCCTGCTGTGCGTGTGTGTGGGTGTGGGTGTTGGGAGACACAGGCTAGACCAGACCACTCTCCTTCTGCACCCCACCCTTCACAAAACAATACCCCCCCCCCCCCCCCCTCCACCAAGCCATGCTTCCCAGTCTAACAGCCCCCCCGCCCCCCAGTGGTCCCCAGTGGTTTGGGGGGTTGCAGCTGCAGCGTCTGTTCATCAAGCCCGGGGCCTCACCGTCTGATACGCAGCCCCAGGTCCCGCATGTGCATTATCGGCATTATTCATTCTACCCCTGGACTCACCAAGACGATAAGGATATGATATTCACATGCATGCACGCACGCTAGAGCTGAACGATATTATGGTACACAGAGGCCAGGGCACCTCTGCAGTACTGCAGTACTTCATTTGTAACGGTGTTATACATTCACATGTACACATTTTACACCCTTGTGAAGAAATTGCAGCTCCTGCCATTTGGATATTGCACTTGGCGATATTGTGATTTCAATAATATTCAGCCTTTGTGCAGTACATATCTACACTTGACATGTCTCCAAAAGTACACACTCCAGATACAGATCTGTTCTGCCTGCCTATATTCAGTTACACTTTGTGGTTGGTTGATGAAAAAAAAATAAAAGTGTGTTCTATTATTGCTTGAGGTTTGGTGTTCTTTTATGTTTGGATGCTTTGGCAGGTACTTTGGAGAAAGGAGCTTAAAATAGGGCCTCAAATGTGTCATTACGCCACCAAACGCCGTCGGTACCACACTACTTAGTATTTTTCTGTTCTTCAACCTCCATTTCCTACACCATACTCCCCATTACAAGGCTTGAGAATCCCTAAGTAAGTCAACTGCAATGCTGTAGTGTGTGTTTTAGTCGGATAATTCATCTGACTTTATCTCTTAACATTGTGTGAATGACAATCTACTGTATTTCAGTTTCGGCTGTCGTAACGCGACATGGTTGAATGGGAAGTATGTGGGGTGAGACGAGTTGTGCAGGGTTGTACTGTATGTGCATGACAGGCTGTCTGGCTGGGTAGATTTCCAGTTATCTGTGGCATCGCGAAACTGCAAAAAATGCAATTAAACACGATACTACACGAGCAGTATTCGTCTAATCGTGTTTATTTTATTTACTCCACGGCCACTTAAATGTATCATGCATCATTATTTCAAGCTGTAGGCTATATAGACATTTGACGTAGCTTGTTATACTGTACAAGCAGCCTCGGATTGCTGCAGAAGTTGGGCTACATCAAATACATGGACAGGATTTCCTTCTGACTTGGAACCGTGTCGGCGAGACTCTCCAGCCAGACGCTCCAGTACAGCCTAACCTGCTGTTCAGAGTCCCCCTCTTCCTCCCACCCAGTCCCCCCTTTTCCTCCCCCCAGTGCGTCAGGGTCTTTCATTCATGAAAAGGTGACGCAGGCATCGGTGACGCCTCTCGCCCACTCACATGCTGAGTCTCTCGCTCTCCCTCTCCCTCTCCCTCTCCCTCTCCCTCTCTCTCTCTCCCGCTCTCTCTCTCTCTCTCTCTCTCTCTCCTCTCTCTCTCTCTCTCTCTCTGTCTCTGTCTCTCTCTGTCTCTCTCTCTCTCTCTCTCTGTCTCTGTCTCTCTCTCTCTCTCCATCAGTGCAGGCTGTGTGCT
>PIJE02002940.1:0-25000 GCA_002895965.2 Coryphaenoides rupestris | reverse complement strand
ACGCAAACAGGAAAGCTGATCTAGTCGTGGCCCACATTACAACAATTAAATATGGATTCCCTGCTCCCTGGCTCATCTGGGTCATCTTCTGAAATGTTGGATATCTGGATTGCGCTGCAATCATTGAATCAATAATGTTGAAGAAGATGCCTACTTACAGATACACACATAGACGGACTAGACTAGGGATGAACAGGATGGTAAAACATTTGACAGATATTGCAATATTGTTCACTATGAGTGTGAATTATCATTTTTAGCATCACATTTTAACTGAAAAATCATGATGTGACATTTGTTGGGCTTTGTACCAAACAATGTGTTCTTACATCTGCAGATTGTAGGCCAGGGCATCTCTGCAGCACTACAGTACTTCATTTATATTGGTGCTATACATTCAGGCCAAATTGCAGCTCCTGCGATTTGGATATTGCACTTGGTCTTATGTGATTTTGATTAATTGTTCAGTCCTAGACTAGACACACACACACACACACACACACACAGACACACACACACACACACACACACACACACACACTATGGACATGCGCCTGATCCGTTGTGTTTGTATCGTAAAGTTGTTTATGCTCCTGCTGAGAAAGTCCAAAGTCTGCATCAGTCTGGGAAAGAAGCAGCAGGCCTGTGTGGTGTCAGAGACTCACACGTGTCCAGGTCACGTGGTCCCATCCCAGTGACTTTGGGTTATTGATCAGCTGTTGATCAGAAGACCTTGTTTTCTTAGTGGCAGGAACCCCTTTTCACTCGTGAGACTAGGGCTGGGCGGTATAACGGTTCACACCGAATACCAGTGTGTATTTTCGTTATGATATGTATTTTTAATATACCGTCATACCGGTGTATTTGATGACACAACGTTCGGAACGCTGCGCCGCGCGACACTGTTTCAGACGGGACCCTTTTCAATGTTGCGCTTCTAAACACGCATGGTACGACTGGAGGCGTGGTGACGGTCAACATAAGTTAGTGCTCTGCATGGTGTTACGTTGCGGTGATGATGGATAGGATAGACCAGGGGTGGCCAACCAGTCAGAGATGAAGAGACAAGTAACGGACCCCCCCCCCCCCCCCCCATCAGAACCGCAAATGAACGGACCCCCCCCTCCATCAGAACCGCAAATTAACGGATCCCCACCCCCCATCAGAACTGCGAATTAACGGACCCCCCCCCCCCCCCCCACCATCAGAACCGCGAATTAATGGACCCCCCCCCCATCAGAACCGCAAATTAATGGACCCCCCCCCCCCACCATCAGAACTGCGAATTAACGGACCCTCCCACCATCAGAACCGCGAATGAACAGATCCCCACCCCCCCATCAGAACCGCAAATTAACGGACCCCCCCCATCAGAACTGCGAATTAACGGACTCCCCCCCCCCCATCAGAACCGCGAATTAACGGACCCCCCCCCATCAGAACCGCAAATTAACGGACCCCCCCCCCCCCATCAGAACCGCAAATTAACGGACCCCCCCCATCAGAACTGCGAATTAACGGACCCCCCCCCCCATCAGAACCGCGAATTAACGGACCCCCCCCCACCCCATCAGAACCGCAAATTAACGGACCCCCCCCCGCCCCATCAGAACCACGAATTAACGGATCCCCCCCCCACCCCATCAGAACCGCAAATTAACGGACCCCCCCCCCCCATCAGAATTCTACAATATTCATCATGATGGTAAAATAGTCCATCCTAAGTCAAGTCAAGGCAACTTTACTTTATAAGTCAATCTACAGCAGTAATTCCTCTCTCAACCAGTAGAATATGTTGTGAACACCTGATTATGCATGGAAAAAAAATACCGTCATATACCGTGAAACCGTTAGAATTTAGAGAAATACCGTGATATACATTTTTGGTCAAACCGCCCAGCACTACGTGAGACTACCTACATTTACCCAACTTTACTTTTCCCAGCGGATGTCCTGGTTTTTGAAAATCAGATGTCAGCAAATTGATGTCCAGATATGAGTGCGGCCTCACACTGTTCCCAAAACTCCAGTTAGATCAGATTCAGTCACACTGCAACAAAAGTGGCCCGCATTTTTTCATATGGCAACAGTGATCTTTTCAATTCTGATTTGGGCCACTTTCATATGTGGTCCTAAATTGGATTTCTTTTGCAATGCGACCTCAGTGTGAACATATCGACATATGTCACAATTCGGCGCTGGTGGGAGTCACACTGCGAAGATGTGGCACTCTTCCTCCTCATCCGTTATCATCTGCTCACAAATTGGCTGGTTTCTCCACTCATCAACGTCTCTGCTCCGAAATGAAACCGTAAACGCTGACTTCCATGCGTACCGCCCGCATAACGACATCCGCATGAGTGTCTTATGTGTGATGGTTAGGAGTGCAGTGGGTGGACAAGCATAATAGTTTTGCCAGAAAACATTTCAGTACAATTTTAGAAATGGAAAATGAGTATTGTCCACGGTGATGAGGCGCTGGCTGATGAGCAAGCTGCTCGCCGTCAGGTGGCCACGTATCCAGTCGTGATCACAGCAACGCACTGAAAACAGCAGGGTGCATACCTATCTGTATATTAATAAGCTAATTAAACACATAATAAATCTGGGCTTCTTTGTCCGCCCGCCATGCCAATTTCCTGCTCCCATGGGCGGTGAGCGCGTCTGCGAGTTGTGGGGAGAGGAAGGCTGGGAGGCAGGAGAGTGTGACTGGTGACAGAAGGTCAACGTGGAAGCTGTGTTGACATGGCAACACTTGAACGATGCGGGGAGATGAGGTCTAAATGGGTCCCTTGTTGAGCAGCGGTTAACTAAAGCGAGGCTCCCCCTGGTGGCCGCCCAGCGAGACCCTTGCACCTGTGGGTGTGTAAGTGTGTGTGTCGGTCGGTGTGTGTGTGTGTGTGTTAAGGTGGTTGGGTGATCCGGTGGCTGGATGGCGTGTGTGTGTGTCTGTGTTACTGTTGCCGTGTTAGCGTCTGGTGCTTCGGCGTTTCTGTCATTGTATCGCCACGCTGCCGATTTGGTTTCTCTCTTGGAAGTGGTGAACGTTTCCTGAATCCATGCTCTCTCGAGAGTTCTGAGTCGTTGGATTATTGGACTATGCCTCTCAGAATCTGTGGTCGGAAGGGTTTATGTTTGTACAGGACAGCCCTGTACAAAGATTAGGTATCAGCTCATGATAATTCTCTTTCACTCTGTCTCGTCTGTCCCCGTCTTTCCCTCCCCATCTCAGTTTCCACATGGAAAGGTTCCCTCGCTGTACAGCCTCCTCCCCGCCCCCTCTATTGTCCACTGTACAGTGACACTCCGTGGATCTCCCAGTCACTCTTCTGTGAGTCCCGTTGCTAGCAGACAACTCTGTATGTAAACAGCTGGCCTCTGTGGAGTGAATGTTAAGCATGGGATTGCTCGGCCATTAGAGGTCTTCCGTGAGTGATTAATGGGATGCAAAACCCGTGGCCACACTTCCGCCCCCCCCCCGCTGCCGACTGTCAGCTACAGACATGCCGACTCTGTACATCCTGACTGCTGGCTCAGACGGAGAGAAGTTGCATTTGCAGTCAGATGAATCCCATCAGACCAATTGGAAGGCTGCTCCTCCTTTACGGTCTCGACCTCGGCTGGACGTCAGCCAAGCCCTGCTCTGGCTGACTGGGCGTAGGCCGTAGGGCGAAGGCTGCCATTGGCCCACTGTAGCGGGAGGAATTCTCCTCCCCTTTCGCTATCTGCGTGATGCAACCCCTGAGCTTTAGCAACCTACACACTGAAAACACACTCTACTGTCGTTTTCTTTTGCAGGCCTTTATAATGCCACGGCTCGCCTCCCCTCGCCCCCCCCCCCCCAAATGTTCCACCAAAACAAGCCCCCCCCCGTCACTCTATTTAGCAAGGGGCCCGTCGCTGCATCCTGGGCGGTCCAAGCCTAAACCACCTAACAGCTGAACTCCAGGTGCTCCGAATGGGAGTGTGTGTGTGTGTGTGTGTGTGTGTGTGTGTGTGTGTGTGTGTGTGTGTGTGTGTGTGTGTGTGTGTGTGTGTGTGTGTGTGTGTGTGTGTGTGTGTGTGTGTGTGTGTGTGTGTGTGTGTGTGTGCGTGTGTGTGTCTGTGTTCCCATGCGACCGACCACCACCAACATCCACGTCCCCATCCCACTTGGACCCCCGGCACCGTGTCAGTATGTCCAGCAGCAGAGCTCTGTCTGCGGGGTGGAATTACGGTGCGGGGCTCAGTTGTCTCTGGTGTCTGTGGACGGTTGGATTTATTGGACACCCGAGAGAGCGTTCTCTCCTTCCCCTGCACTCTCAGCAGCCTGCCCAGAGACCCGGCTGCATAATGGATGAGTCACTCTCCCAGCACTCACGTTACCCCCCCAGTGTGTGTACACGTGCACACACACTGTATACCAACGCGCGTCATACACATACACATATTCACATATACATAAGCCTACATGCACTCACATCTTCTTCTTTCTCTCTCTCTCTCTCTCTCTCTCTCTCTTGCTGGTTTGTTGTATTCGACTGTACGCTTTCCCCCCCCCTCTTTTCCTACTGTCATCGGCTCTTACTTTTCTCCATTTGTTTTATGGAAGGGTCTTTCTTGGACGTCATTTGAGCTTTGACCTGTAAAGTCCATTTGTAATTGTGATGAAATGCACCGTAACGTGAGTTACACACACACACACACACACACACACACACACACACACACACACACACACACACCGGGACTCAGGAAGTTGCCACGTCTCGTGGTCTCGTGAATCTTGCTCTGATACTCCCAGCGGAATACGCCGGGAGTGCTCAGTTATTATCGAGGCTATAATCTCCGTCTCCGCTGTCTCTCTGTATCACTCTGTCTCTGTCTCTCTCTCCCTCTCTGTTGGTCTGTCTGCCCTTACCTCCCACTCTGTCTCCCTCTCTCCCCATCTCTCTGTCTCCCTCTCTCCCCATCTCTCTGTCTCTCTCTCCCCATCTCTCCCTCTCTCTCTCTCTCTCCCCATCTCTCTGTCTGTCTCCCCATCTCTCTCTCCCCATCTCTCTGTCTATCTCCGTCTATCTCCGTCTGTCTATCTCCCTCTCTCTGTCCATCTCCCTCTCTCTCTCTCTCTCTCCATCTCTCTCTACTGTACTGTACATTCCATCTCCTCTGATTCCCTCAGCGTTGCTAGGATTTCAAAGTGTCCTTCTGGGTGTATTTTCGGTGCAGTTTTTTTGCAGCCCTTGATGGAGTATTATTTACAGTGATATTGATCCAGCATGGCGTGTCTGCTTTTTTTTTTTTTTCCCCATGTGCAGTGAGACACTTGATAAGTGGCCATGTGTGGGCCTGATAACACAGACAAGTGCAGTCCTTTAAGTGAGCCAGGGGCCACGAGTGCTTTGAGGCCGCTCAGGTCAACATGCCAGTACTGTTTGCTAATAATATGAGGCTTTTGTTGATAATATATCAGCCGATGCATACCGCCATACAGTAGATACATGTATTGCATGGTTAACCACTGTGGTTGTGGTCATTTTGTGTGTGCTGGTTATTAAGCTTCTATCCCACGGCCATGCACATTGAATTGAGATCCTTTTAGCCTCTGAGATCCTCCAGACTTAAAAGTCCCTCTGGTGTTAAGAGTTTCCAGTCATTGATCATGGAGCTAAGCGAAGATACGTGAGCTGGTGGTTCTGGTAACGGCGATCCGGTCGTTCTGGTGACGGTAATCTGGTCGTGATTTGTGGTGGTTCTGGTGGCGGCGGTGACCCAGACGCTCTGGTAACGGTGGTGGGGCCTGGTGGCACATTGCTCTGTGACCTCTGGCGGCACATTGCTCTGTGACCTCTGGCACGGATTCCCTTCCCACAATAATTCCTCCCTTTTTTGTTCTCCTGCCCTCAGCTGGAGCGAGGACTTGCATAACGCCGGCCGATTAGGAGGATGGTATGGATTTTCTCCTGTTGGGTCAGGGACCGTAGAACTGTGTGTGTGTGTGTGTGTGTGTGTGTGTGTGTGTGTGTGTGTGTGTGTGTGTGTGTGTGTGTGTGTGTGTGTGTGTGTGTGTGTGTGTGTGTGTGTGTGTGTGTGTGTGTGTGTGTGTGTGTGAGTGTGTGTGAGCGTGTGTGAGCGGCAGATGTTTTGCTCCCACCACTCCCAACACGAGGCCAGGCTTTAATCCCTGCTACTGTGTCTGTATGCGTCTGTGTCTGTGTGTGTGTGTGTGTGTCTTTGTATCCTGCGCAGTCCAACGATTTCTCAGAATTTAGTTATTTGCATCTCTACACTTTTGTTCACGAATGCGTCCGTTAAGCTCTTCAGCTTTTTGTGCGCTTCTTTTATCCCCCCGATACTTCCTGTTTCCTGTGTCTCCACCACCAATCCCCAGTGTGCTTGGGAGAAGTAGTATTGCAGGCTTGACGGTTCAGCACTAATGTAAGTTCGCTGAAGATCAATGAGGAGGGAGGAAATGAGCGCGTTGTGTTTCTCTATGGGTGGGGGTCACCATGGCGACATGTATAACGTGTGTGTGAATGTGCATTCAGCGCGTAACGCTTCCTTCTCGTCTCGGTGCGTCCAGGTGACTCCCAGCCTCAGCAGACAGAGCGCCAGCGCCACGGCCCCCCCACCGGCCCCCCTGGGCGGCCCATGCACACGCACGTCACCATGGGCAGCTCCCCAGAGGTGCTCTCCTGGACCTCCTGCCCCGGCCTGCTGGTGGGCAAGCTGAAGGAGGAGCTCAAGCTCAGCGTGGTCGGCGACGTCATGAAGAAGACCGCCGTGCCCGCCGCGCCCAACTTCCAGACTCCGGCCACGCCTCCCGAGGGCCCTCCCCCGCAGATCATCACAGACCTGGCTCCACCTCCGCCTCCTCCTTCTCCCCCTCCCCCTCCTCCCGTGAACCTCTGCGTGCCGCCGCAGCAGCAGCCCCCCCACACGGCGGGGGGCCAGGACGAGGAGTACGCGCTGGGCGGCGTGACGCCTCCCTACGCAGCACTCAACGAGGACTCAGTGCGCAGCGACGGCGGCCATTTTGACAACACGGTGCTGCAGCTCCGCGAGCAGGAGGAGGCGCAGGAGGAGGTGCAGGAGGAGGCGGCGTCGCCGGCCTCCTGCGAGCACGGCGGCAGTGGCGGGGAGGAGCACACGTGCGACAAGCGCCCCGCGGAGCGTACGGGCGAACAGAGGTACCACCACCACCACCACCACCACCCCGACGACATAAAGCTGCACTTCCACAGGGCGGGGCCCGGCTCGGGGGGCTTCCTGGAGGGCTTGTTCGGCTGCCTGCGCCCCGTGTGGAACATCATCGGGAAGACCTACTCCACAGACTACAAGCTGCAGCAGCAAGGTGAGACACCGCCGCCCTCCGCACCCTGACCTCTGCCCTCTGCTCGCTCTGTGAACCACGTGCTCTGTTTCCAGGCCTCCTCTTCCCTCTTCTCAGACATCAGCACCAATCGCCTCTCCTAGTAACCCCCCCCGATGTACGGTCATCATTCTGTATGCCTGTAAATTTAAATATCATTAGAAACTGCTGCAACTCATTGTATTAGTTTTTTATTGTAGTTTTTTTATTTACAGTAGGGGCCACAAAATATATTATAGATTAGATTGAAAAACAATCTGTGAATTGCAATGAATAATCACAATCACAAACAATTCTGCAATATAGTCATGGTTATCATTTTTGTCATAATCGTGCGGCCCTCGTTGTCTGAAATAGTTCTCTTCTCTTCGCTTGTCTCCCTGCTGGAACATATACAGCATAGATGCTAAGAGTGGATTTCCACAGCTGCCATTTTGAATTGAGGTCAGGCTGGAGGGGAGGCCTCCTGCAGGGAGGGAGGTCAGTGGGAGCAGGACAGTGCAGACTATAAGCTGTGGTCAGGGCACGACTGGGTTTGGCCGCTTGCTCAGCTGGCGTACTCGCGTGGTCTGCCAAGCGGGTGCGACGGTATTTAGGCGACCGTGGAGCCATGGGTGCAGTTGCACACCCAGGATAGTACAGAAGATGAGTCACCGTTTGATTGCATTTAGCCATTATTATTATTATTATTATTATTGTTATTATTATTATTATGACAGTTTTTTATGTAATCCACCACCATCCCTTCCTATTTGCCGGACATATTTTGACCATAGCGTCTTAAAAACTCAGGGAGACGGATGCTTACGAGTGTGTCTGAGGCAAGAGTGTTGGTTTGTTTCCATGGACAGCATCATTGCATGACTGAAGGCCCAGGCGTCTACAGTACATGAGCATTACTGATGTCTGTGGCCCAGACATGGATTACTTATTGATTACATTGCGGTTAATGTCACATGATTAATTTAAATCAACATGCTTGATTAAGTGTCCGTGTGCATGTGTGTGCGTGTGTGTGTGTGTGTGTGTGTGTGCGCGTGTGTGTGTGTGTGTGCGTGCATGCAGACATGTGGGAGGTGCCCTTCGAGGAGATCTCTGAGCTGCAGTGGCTGGGCAGCGGGGCGCAGGGGGCGGTGTTCCTGGGGAAGTTCCACTCGGAGGAGGTGGCCATCAAGAAGGTGCGCGAGCAGAAGGAGACGGACATCAAGCACCTGCGGAAGCTCAAGCACCCCAACATCATCGGCTTCAAGTGAGTCAGCGGCACGGATCACTCGTAGACGACCCTGCTGTGCACTTTAAGTACCGATTCCCTAATGGACATTGGGACGTAGAAGTATACTCGGAAATCGTAAAATAGGGTTTTGGCCTATTGTAATCTCTGCAGCATTGAAAATGAGGGTCCACCCCTCAATGTATTCCCGAGAAATAAATACAGGTTGAATAAATTAATGAAACATTAGAGCTTGAATCGGGGCCGTGGTTCAACTGTAGCTGACTAAAGTGTCAACTCAACCTCAACCTGCTGGAATGCAACCCACAGTGTTAAATGAATATATGGACGACTGTATGAAATCCTGATGGTAATGTGGTACTGCTCATTATCTCATTTTCCATACCGTTTGAAAATACATGCGTGTCCCATAACCATGTTCACTAAGCTGAACTAGCCGTTGATGCTAACCCCTTCCTGATGGACAAACTCTACCTGCCTGACCTACCTGCTCCCTTACTGACATCCGTCTACAGTACACTCATGTCCTGATTAGGATTGCTACCTTCACACTGTGTTTTATCTCCGCGTCGTCACTCCCTGTGCGCCAGGGGCGTGTGCACGCAGGCGCCGTGCTACTGCATCATCATGGAGTACTGCGCCCAGGGCCAGCTGTACGAGGTGCTGCGCGCCGGTCGCAAGGTGACCCCCAGCCTGCTGGTGGACTGGGCGTCGGGCATCGCCAGCGGCATGAACTACCTGCACCTGCACAAGATCATCCACCGCGACCTCAAGTCTCCCAAGTGAGTGACAGTGGTGGTGAGGCAGCGAGTTAAAGTATTAAAGGACCGGACCTAAAAACATTAACATTTTGGGCATTTAGCAAACACTTTTGTCCTGGCTACGTAGCCAGGAGGGGAGATGGACTCCACCCATTATATCAGCTTGAAGGAATATACTGATATTACGTGAGATTATCATTTAACTTCTAAATCTCAGCAGTCGAGGGCAGAAAATGAATTTAGACCACAGCAAGGACAATCATCTGACTGACACTTAAAGTTCATTAGCTGTTTTTTTCACTAATTTAGCCGGCCTGTGTCCTCACTCTGCCTTGCCCTTCCTCGAGTGAAGATCAGTATGCAGCAGCATTGCTTTGAGCATTGACTTTTAGTCAGGAGGATGGAGTCTGCTACAATGATTGTAATGATTGAATGGTTTTAGTCTCACATCAGGTGGATCCTTCTGGTACATCTCCCAGCTCCTTGCTATTGCCAATAAAGAGATCAATTATATAAAAAAAAATTGTTTTTAGACTCGACCGTATAGTATAAAGTATAGTAACGTTGTAAAGTAATTAATGCACCAGGAATGTGCATCTCCTCATAATGTACCCGTGTTTCCTAGTGTTTTGGTGACCCACAACGACACTGTGAAGATCTCTGACTTTGGGACGTCCAAGGAGCTGAGTGACAAGAGCACCAAGATGTCGTTCGCCGGGACGGTGGCCTGGATGGCCCCCGAGGTCATCCGCAACGAGCCGGTGTCCGAGAAAGTAGATATCTGGTGTGTACATGTGTTTGGAGTATAAAGACATTAAATGAAACCAAGGTAGATAGCTGGTGAATACAAAATAGATGTGTTTAAAGTAAAAGGTAGACACTAAATACATATACAGTTGTGGTCAAAAGTTTACATACACTTGTAAAGAACATGTATGTCATGGCAGTCCAGAGTTTCCAATAATTTCTACAACTCTGTGATAGAGTGATTGGAGCACATACTACATCAAAAGTCATAAAGGAATGGCTAAATCAGGCTAGAATTAAGGTTTTAGAATGGCCTTCCCAAAGTCCTGACTTAAACCCCATCGAGAACATGTGGACAGTGCTGAAGAAACACGTCCATGTCAGAAAGCCAACACATTTAGCTGAACTGCGCCGATTCTGTCAAGAGGAGTGGTCAAAGATTCATCCAGAAGCTTGTGGATGGTTACCAAAAGCGCCTAATTGAGGTGAAAATGGCCAAGGGACATGTAACCAAATATTAGCATTGCTGGATGTATATCTTTGACCCAGCAGATTTGGTCACATTTTCAGTAGACCCATAATAAATTCATAAAAGAACCAAACTTCATGAATGTTTTTTGAGACAAAGAAGTATGTGCTCCAATCACTATCATAGAAAAATAAGAGTTGTAGAAATGATTGGAAACTCTGGACTGCCATGACATACATGTTCTTTACAAGTGTATGTTAACTTTTGACCACAACTGTATTATGGTAATGTTAAAGAAAGTGTAGAAGTAATGTGTTCCCCTCCATCGTATTATCGTATTGACCTTTTTATTAACATGCTCATCTTAAATGCATGTGTGCTACTTCAAGCAAATGGACTGAGAATTTTTATAATTGTGTGTGTGTGTGTGTGTGTGTGTGTGTGTGTGTGTGTGTGTGTGTGTGTGTGTGTGTGTGTGTGTGTGTGTGTGTGTGTGTGTGTGTGTGTGTGTGTGTGTGTGTGTGTGTGTGTGTGTACTATTTGTGTGGTGCGCAGGTCGTTCGGGGTGGTGCTGTGGGAGCTGCTGACTGGGGAGATCCCCTACAAAGACGTGGACTCCTCGGCCATCATCTGGGGTGTGGGCAGCAACAGTCTCCACCTCCCTGTCCCCTCCACCTGCCCCGACGGCTTCAAGATCCTCATGAAACAGACCTGGTCAGCCTCTGATCATCTCTTACTTTAATAAAATCCCATATTGAAGTTGGAGATATTTAGGTTTGCATGGGCTGTTGTTTAGTCCTCAAGGAAGAGAAAAAGAAAATATTACGTGTGCGGTTTGTGTCATGTGATTTTTTTTTTTTTAATAGATATTGGTATTTATACCAATGGTTCATGTATTACTGTTGTGCTGTATACAGTACAATGAACGCGTCATATTGTTCTTAACCACATGTCCCCTGTCCCTGGTGTTGTCCTGCAGGCAAAGCAAGCCCAGGAACAGGCCGTCCTTCCGGCAGATCCTGCTCCACTTGGACATCGCTGCCGCGGATATCCTCGGAGCGCCGCAGGAGACGTACTTCAAGTCTCAGGTGAGCTCGCTGCTGCTGCGGTCACCTGGTATGGAATCGACAGCATGGCCGCATGCCTCAGATCACAAGGAGCGTCTTTGAAACTGTACCAAAAAAGTCTTGCGCCATATTCAAAGTCACGTGTTTCATTATTGAATCTTGGGCTACTACCACACTTATGATACATAATAATGATGAATAACTGGACTGTGTGTGTGTGTGTGTGTGTGTGTGTGTCATCGCCGCTGCTGCTGCAGGCGGAGTGGAGGGAGGAAGTGAAGAAGCACTTTGAGAAGATTAAGAGTGAAGGAACCTGCATCCACCGGCTGGACGAGGAGCTGATCCGACGACGGAGGGACGAGCTCCGGTAAAAGAAAAGGGGTTAATTAATGAAACGAGAGAGCGGTTTAGTCTCAGTACGCATCTTACGATATTAGCTAGCCACACGCGGCTGCCAAACAAAATGTTTTACAATGCTGAGTAGAATTGGATTGTGGGAAACATGTGTCCGGGCGTAGTAGTTGTGCTAGGGCGGGAGCCAGCCTCACTGCAGGGGGAGAGAGCAACACATGTCAGTATAAATAGCCTCGTCCTTCATTCATGATGCTCACCATCCACAGCTGCGTCCATCTCAGCAATTAGCTGTTCCCGCCTCCCCCATGCAACCCGACGTTAAGCCACACCCCCTCACACCACATATACTGTATGCTATCGTTTCATTGACAACTTACTTATTTTACCCGACACTACCTCAAGGAGTGGCTCCAAACGGAGAGGTAGAGGGCAGGAACTACACTGAGACAATGCGTTGCCAATCACTAAATGCCTTGAAAATAATGAATGAAAATAACTTGTGAAGCGTTTGCCCTGTGTGTGTGTGTGGTTGTGTGTCAGGCATGCGCTGGACATCCGTGAGCACTACGAGAGGAAGCTGGAGAGAGCCAACAACCTGTACATGGAGCTGAGCGCCATCATGCTCCAGCTGGAGGTCCGTGAGAAGGAGCTTATGAAGTACGTGCTTTCATATCGTAGCGTTCACTACTGGTCACTCACTGAAGTACGTGCTTTCATATCGTAGCGTTCACTACTGGTCACTCACTGAAGTACGTGCTTTCATATCGTAGCGTTCACTACTGGTCACTCACTGAAGTACGTGCTTTCATATCGTAGCGTTCACTACTGGTCACTCACTGAAGTACGTGCTTTCATATCGTAGCGTTCACTACTGGTCACTCACTGAAGTACGTGCTTTCATATCGTAGCGTTCACTACTGGTCACTCACTGAAGTACGTGCTTTCATATCGTAGCGTTCACTACTGGTCACTCACTGAAGTACGTCATGTAAATAAGGTTACTCGTCATGTTTGGGGTTTTGGGCTGACTGCAGAGTAACTGCCTTGTATATGCTGCCAGTGTATCCGTTGGGTTCACGTCTATTCCCTGGGTGCTTTGTGCAGAGAAACAATAGGTCGGTCCTTTCGCATAACGAGATGGGTTTTCATGGTTTACATTAAGCTGCCTTTCACTTCATGAGGGCTGTCCGCCTTCAAGCTCCCGCTTCCTCTGATTGTCGTTTGTACCCAGCCGACAAATAGGATGCTTCCTGTCTGCCAGTGTTGTGTATGTGTGTGTGGTGTTGTGTGTGTGGTTGTTGTGGGGGGGGGGGGTGGGTCTGACATCCGGATATTTGATCTATGGGCTTTGTTGATTAACAAAAAAACAAAATTAAAGTCCAATGTGGCCTGAATCACACCAGTACGGTTATTTCAACAAATCGGCGCCTTCTCAATCTTCCCTCACTAAAACACCTCGTCCTCCTCCCTCCGTGTGCAGGCGGCAGAAAGGCAGGCGGTGGAGAAGAAAGTACCCAGGAAAACTAACAAGGCGGAGCTGGTCAGGCCCATCGTCAGGCCCAACGCTGTGGAGAAGCTCATCAAGAAGAAGGGAAGCCTGTCCCACAAGCCGGGTCTTCCCCAGGCCAAGAGGTCCGCTCCCTGGGGGGAACCAGACTGTTGTATGGGGAGGGGAGGGTGGAAGATTTGTAAGCCGGTACTTCTCCGTCTATGTCAGCGCTTCAGCTGCGTCCTCGAGATGGGCTCTACATACTAATCCACACAGTAATCCCACAGAGCACCTGTTAAAATACCGGCGGATTAGCAACTCTCCGGATTGTTCTCTGGCGTAGTTGAATGATGGGAACAAAGTGTGGAGTGTGTGTGGTTGGTGGCTGGTTTAAGCAGCCTCACCTGGCCAGAGTCAGGCTGATTAGACTAGCCACCAACCACACACACTCCACATCATAGATGTACTGTAGATATCTTACCAACGTCTTTGTTTAAAAATGTACTTGGGTCTATTGGTCCATGCCTGTTGTCGATTATTAATAGCTCCCTGCAATCTTCTGACCAGGGCTTACTGGTCGTCCCTCACGCTAGACTCAAAACAAATGGTGATGGCGCCTTTGAAATCGTGGCACCTACACTGGACTTAAGATCTGCGGCCTCTGTTGACACTTTTAAAAAGCAGCTAAAGACTCATCTGTTCAGACTGGCCTTTGTCTAGCGCCTCTTGTGTCTGTACTTGTGTGTTTTATGTCCTTTGTTTTTATGTTTACTATTTGATGGTCTTATTTTAACTATTTTACTTCTGCACAGCACTTTGTGTCTTTGCTCTGTGAAAGGTGTTATATGAATAACCTTTACTTACTTACTTACTTACTAACTTACACAAAGTGGTGAATATATTGATGATATATAAATCTATATGAATAATGTGTGTGTGTATGTGTGTGTATATATATATATATATATACACACACAGTATATAACAAATTATTTGAGGCTTTTGAAGAGGATTTCATCAGCTAATGGTGTGTGTGTTCCTCTCCTCCAGGCCGGACCTCCTTCGCTCGGATGGGATCCCCAGCATGGACTCCCTCCCCTCGCCCTCGCCGCTGTCGGCCAGCCCCAAGCTCTCCACGCCCCCTGGGAAGGCCCGCTACCGCAGCAAGCCGCGCCACCGCCGCGCCAGCAGCAAGGGCAGCCACAACGACTTCCCCGGGGTGCTGAAGGCTTCCCAGGAGTCCCTCCATCACCCCCGCCCCGCGCCCCCGGAGGGGCCTCTCCTGCCACTGAAGGGCCGGGAGCAGGCCGTGGTCAACTGTGCCAACAACCTCCGCTACTTCGGCCCCGCCGCGGCCCTGCGGAGCCCCCAGACCGACCACTTGCAAGCGGAGGGTGGCGTTGCTCCAGCCCCGACCTCATCGCTTCCACCGGTGTGGACTCTGACTCCCGCCAGCGAGCTCCGACGACCGCTTCCGGTCCTGTTGCGCCTCCGCCTCCGCCTGGCCCCACCGCTGGGTCCCTGGGCCCCTGCTGCCAGGTACAGCCCTTCCCCGCTGACTGCCAGGACACGGCGTGGGGCTCTGGGCAGCCCGAGCTGCTGGAGCAGAGGGAGAATGGGAGCCCGTCCCTTCCACCCCAACTGCCGGCACCGGTGGTGCCCCAGCCCACCCAAGACGGAGACGCGGCTGACAAGCCCCAGCCTGGGGGCCACGCCCTCCCCTCGGCACTGCCGCGCATCCTCAGACCTCTCAGGAAGGTGAGAGAAGAGGCCATGCGTGTGTTTGACGGCCATGTTGGCTCCAAAGGCTTCTCAGCATATGATCATCACTCATAGCTAATGGGGAACAGTGCAGTAATGCTGTACTGGGTTAGTGTCAGAAGTGTTGTACTGTTCTAGATGATTGCTGATGATATATTTACTATGATGATGATGATGATGATGAACTATGGATATGATTAACTGTGATAATTGCTTCTCTCTCTCTCAGGGTGGAGATGAGTCCTCGGAAGAGGAGGAAGGGGAGGTGGATAGTGAGGTGGAGTTTCCACGGAGACCGAGGTAAAACACTTCAAGGTGCAGTGTGTAGAATTGGGTGGTATCTCGCGGAATGGACTTGGCAGAAATGCTAAATAATATTCATAAGTGTATAAACCCAAGAAACAAGAACAACAGTTTTTTTGTTATCTTAGAATGAGCTCTTTACATCTACATAGGGAGCTGGTCCTCTTCATTTAGCCCCCGCCATGTTACACCGCCATGTTTCTACAGTAGCCCAGGACCAACAAACAGATGTAGAGAGGAAGAAATGTGTCCCATGTCCTGCTAACACCATCTCGTTAATAGACTAAATACCTCAAAAGAAATGGCTTTTTAGCAGTACTTCACTATTGTTAGCTTGTATTACCATGCAAATCAGCTAAAGTTTGATATATTAGCAATGAAACACTACGACGATGTGGAACAGTATCGATATCTCATCGATATAACCTATAGTTTTTACGGACTAAATAACTAAATCCAGTTTATAAATCTATCGATCAAGCTCGTCACTTGACACTGTTTTTCGAGCATTCGTAGTTACGAGGCTAATAGAACGGAGTTTCATAATTGCTAAGTTGCCCTGATAAACGACGATGACATCATTTTGGAGGCGCCTACCTACCTACCTTATAATGAAGGGGCTGGTATTCAGTTGGTCGCAATCTGCATCTCTCACAGCTAGATGCCACAAACTCCTCCACACTGAACCTTTCATTCACTTTCAGCTTCTTTCTTGACCTACCCAAGCAGTCTCCTTTCAGTCTGTGGTGTATTGTTTCAAATGTCAAATGAATATATTATAAAAGGTTAGAGGAATGTACAGTACATTTTAGGCTTTTTAACTGATACAACCCTCAAAGTGTTTCTTAACTGACTCACCCTTCTCTCTTCTCTCTGCCTTTTGTTCACCTCCCGCTCCCTCCTACCCTCCGCTTCCTCTCCCCTTCCTCTCCTCTTTTCATATCCTCTCTCTCTCTCTCCTCCTCTTCCTCTCCTCTACTACACCCCCCCCCCCCCACCAGGCCCCACCGTTGCATGAGCAGCTTCCAGTCCTACTCCACGTTCAGCTCGGAGAACCTGTCGCGACGAGACCGGCGAGGAGGGAACACCGAGCGACCACTCGCACAGCGGCCGGGCCCGCCCGGGGGCCTCAGTGCCAGCCCAGGGAGGAGCACCTGGAGCGATCCTGCTGAGCCACACGCCCGACCTGCCCTCGGACATCTCCACGCAGTCCGATGGCCTGTCCGACAAGGAGTGCGCCGTGCGCCGGGTCAAGACCAGATCTCCCTGGGGAAGCCTGTGTGCCCGACGGAGCACAGCTACGAGGTCAGCGGCGCTCGACCTCCCCTCCTCCTCCAAATGAATGCCTGATAATACGCTTTTTCCAAACGTTAACGGCCGTTTGACCATCTTTATCTAATCCATTGCTGTTTGGCAGCTCTGCTTGCCTGGTTTTTTTTGTGGAACTTGATGGTGGTGCAGCCACTTTTTATGGGCATTTTTTGTAGTTGCTCCCGTATTGATCCGTATTGATTTGGGTTGAAAGCATTTTTGCTAAGATGAGATGAAAATCCAATAATAACGGTAAAAGTATCCAAACAGAGGCTGTTAATGCCGTACTTCACTACACTGCGTGCACTAATAGAAGTCAATGCGACGCACTCCTAATTAACTTAATTGGCTGCATTCTTCTGCTCACTGGCTAGTATTCATTGTATGCAAACATGCTATTTGTGTTTATGTTTATTTCAATGATGATTTGTTAGAATGTCTTTTAATTCAGGATTACTAAAACAATTAGTCAAATGAATTGGCATTAATATCCTTTCATTTGAGGCTTAGTGGTTATCATCAGCCGCTTGCATCATCATATCTATACTAGTATCTGTCTGTGTATGAATATCTGTTGTATTATGGTTTTACCAGGCACTAACTCTCTTCGGTCTTCGTTCCCAGAATCCTGCTGCAGTTTTGGAACACTCAGACTGCGGACTCATCGGAGGCCGAATGCTCCGACGCCACCATCAGGAACCACAAGGCAGGGGCGCCGTCCACCTGGTGAGAGAGCGACACAGAGACAGACAGAGACAGAGACGGAGAGAGAGACGTCTGCATCTTCCTCGCTCTGCCTGGAGCATCATGTACCCCCACACCCCACTTCCACTCATGCAGGAAACTCAGCAATAAAAGGATCGCACTGTAAACGGAGAGCAGCCCCTGTGAACTCCAAAAACAAGTTGACAATGCAATCGCTGCTTAGATGTCCAATCTCACCCCACTCCCCCTCGCTCTGTTCCGAAGCTGCCCTCCACCGCCGCCACCTCCACCACCACCATCACCATCGAAAGCTGCAGCATCCAGGCGACACAGTCAAGCAGGGACTTCCATCTGAATGGTAATTGTACGTTAGATATAGCGAAGCGTCACATGCGTCATATATTTTTGTCCGGAATTGAAGGACGTAAATCATCACAAACGAGTGTACATTTAATACCAAGACGAATGACATGAAACTAAACGAAACACAGCTGGGACAACAAAGAGCCGTGACGTCTGCATTGTGGACATGGCTCTACGCTGGATACCATGAGGATGATGATGATGCAGTAGACAATGGAGGAGGAGCCGGTGGCTGAGACCAGGGGGGCGTTGGGATGCTCTGACGTGCACTCATTTGGATCTGACTCCTCCCCCGCCCAGAGCAGTGACGAGGCTTCTTCTGGGTCACTTAGCGAGAATGTTTAGCCTTCCTATTGGACTGGTTCCAGCGTGTCTGACTGCAGCACCACAGTCCACAGTCCAAGTGCACTATCTCCTTTTCTTCCCCACCCCACCCCACCCCAGCCCTGCAACCGACTGGGTAGGGTTGGGGTGAAGGGGGGGATGGGAGGCACCGTCTGAACACCAGCATTACCTGGCCTCCCGCCCCTCATAACCACACCGCCCAGCATGCCTTGTTGGCTTCTTGTTGCCTGTGCACGCGCTGTCGGCCCCGCATGAGTGGTGGTCAAGGCTGGGGGGGGTAAACGGAGAACAGGAAGAAAAAAAAATTAGACGACAAGCGATCAAATGAGACAATACAAACTCCTCCCCCTCTCCTCGTTCCTATTGGTGGGACCCGGCTTGGGAGACGCCCCAGATGTCATTGAGGTCAGACTTCACAAAGAACACGTCGACTTATCAGTGTTTATGAGCAGGCCGAGCCTTTCATCTCTACGTGTAGAAAGGGACTGTTTCCACGTCTTATAATACATATATATGTATACATGTGTATATATGTATATGTGTATATGTGTGTATATATATATGTATGTGTATGTATGTATATATGTATATATATATATATATGTATATATATATACTGTATATCTCAGGATTGTTCTAGAACTGTGAGAAAACCAGACTCGACCAATTAGTGTGTGTGTTAGAATGTTTCCGACTGACACATATTAAGGACCATGCAGGTATATATATATATATATATATATATATATATAAAAAAGGACAGACTTGTTCAACCCCTTTGGTTGTTGTAGTTGACATCCATGTTGGGTAGGAACGTAGATCTGTTTGGGTTTGCGGGTAAAGATGCAGTATTCCTTTTTTCGCTAAGTTCTGAACCATTGTGTCCATGTTCTCATAGGTTTTAGACGTCATTCGTCGTCATACGAGTGCTTCGTGGTACCAGCTGTGTAAATATTGGTGTCAAAAACGGGCACCTAAATGTTTTCTGTGTCGCGGTAAATGAGACAGCAATACGCTTCGCTTACAGCTCAGGGCGGGAGGGTTTGATAGGTCAGGATTTTAGGTGTCTAGCTGGCTGGACACACACCGGTGGCATAGAAAATAGTAATCCGCATGAACGGATACCATATACATATATATTTTTAAATAGGCCCCTCTTGTGATGTTGCCTTTGCTGGTTTGATGCTCAGCTCTTTGGTTGCTTAGGAAAAAAACAAAATATACTTCACTTCACTGGCTTCATTCCTTTTCTACGATGGGCCGCAAGTAATCATGACATGTCATTATAGTTAACGCTTGCACTACTGCATTTTAGTTTTGTTTTAACCATGTGCTCTTTAGAAACGGATACTGCGTCTTTGGAATCTACGTCAAATTTGTTTTCCTCGTCGTCTAACGTGTTGTTTTTTTTAGCCAGGGGTCGAAAATGAAACAAAGTAATGTTCATGTAAATGTGTTTTGAGAAGGCTGTGTGACAAAGTAAGGAATATATAAGCCAGAGAAAACGCTCATGGTTTTCAACAACCTCATCTCAGTGTTAGTACTACGACGACGACTACTACTAATACTACTACTACTACTACTACTGTGTGTATATAAGCAACTTAGAAATGTAATTCTTTGTTCTGTATCTTAGCTTCGACCGCCGTGGAAATGTCTTTTTTGTTGTTGCTTTAAGACTGGAATGGCTTGCCACTCGAGCAACTGCAACACGTCCGATCAAAACCCATCACAAAGATGTCCCACAATGTAATGATTTGTAGATAGATTTAATTTAATTGGAATCTTTTGACGTTTGTTTCTTTCTTCGTTGTAGCCGGCCTACATGATGATTGATTTAATTTATTATGAATGACTGTGTTCTTTTTCATTTGTTTGTGCCTCTTTAGAAATAGTTTAGTCTTGACCCCCCTGATAAGTATTATTGCGAGGAAGCACAACGAGGACGTTTAGAAAGTGGACAGTATTGTGAGCTAGAAAGAGATGACCGTTGAGTTTTCGTTTCCTCCTCCTCTGTCTCGGCCCCCTTGTTGTTGTTGTGGTTGTTTTAACGTGGACTCGTTCTTTGACATCTCTGGAGGCCAAATAATGAAGGGTTTAACAGGCAAGCGATCCAGGAAAATCTTCCACACATGCCTTTTAAAAGATACTTCTAAAAACAGGGTAAATAAGAGGTTATGTCTTAACCAAGTTTTCAGACGTTTCCATAGCAATCTTTTTCTCTTCTTCTGAACAACAATATACCACTTAAAAGTGTCTCGACGTCAAGACACGTACACCAAATAGCTGCATCTTGGTGAAGCTCACGTTTCCAAACGCCGTCTCCTGTCCAGTGGCGACCGATCGAGCGACCCTGGCCAGTGTACAGTGCTCATGGGTTCACGGAAGAATACATCAATGAATAAAAACAACCTGCATGGAATAAATGCTGACGTACTGTACCCAACACCTTGTGGCGTTTTTTGTTTTTTTTAATCTCTTCAGCTGTGGTTATAGAAGGAAAACAAGTTCCTCTTATGAATGCATAAAGTTGGTGGTACACCACGACATAGTAAGAGTTGGGGGAACCCAGAGAATAAGTTTAGATAAAGATTAGGCCTAACATAACTATATACACGATATGGCCACACAAGCTTCACATTACCATGCACAATGCCAAGCTTCGGTTGGAGTGGTGTGAAGCAGGCCGCAACTGGTCTCTGGAGCAGTGGAAACGTGTTCTTTGGAGTGATGAAGCACGCTTCACTATCTGGCAGTCTGATGGATGAAACTGGGTTTGGCGGATGTCAGGAGAACGTTACCTTCCAGGAATGCATAGTGCCGACTGTAAAGTTTGGTGGAGGAGGGATAATGGTCTGGGGCTGCTTCTCAGGGTTTGGGTGAGGCCCCTTAGTTCCAGTGAAGGGTATGCTTAATGCTACAGGATATGAAGACATCTTAGCCTATTGGGCGCTTCCAACTTCGTGGCAACAGTTTGAGGAAGGCCCTTCGCTGTTCCAGCGTGACTGTGCCCCCTGTGCACAAAGCAAGGTCCACAAAGACACGGTTAGACTTAGTTTGGCGTGGAGGAACTCGATCGGCCTTCACAGAGCCCTGACCTCGACCCCGTTGGAATTAGAATGCCGATTGCGAGCCGGGCCTTCTCGTCCAACATCAGCACCTGACCTAACAAATTCCCACAGACACACTCCAACATGTTGTGGAAAGCCTTCCCAGAAGAGTGGCGGCTGTCATAGCTGTCAAAGGGGGTCCAACTCCATTTTAATGCCCGTGGTTTGAGAATGGGACGTCCAACAAGCTCATATACTGTTGGTGTGATGGTCAGGTGTCCACTGACCTTTGGCCATATAGTGTATGTGTGTGTGTGTGGGTGTGTGTGTGTGTGTATGTCAGTCTATACAGAACTCTACGCACAACAATATGATTCTTATTATTATGAAAACCACTGGCTGACAAAGCCTCCATGATGATGATAATTGATTTAATTTCTTATGAATGAATGACTGACTTGTGATGTTCTTCTTCTTCACTTTGTGTGCGTTTCTCTCCTAAACAGACAACACGTTCGTAACATCCGAACGTGTTGTCCGGGTGGGCGGGGTTCACTTAAAAAAAACAAGCATCCGATGAACGGTGGGCGTGTCCCTGTGGTCGAAAACAAGCGCTCCTCCTGCTGCTGCTGCTCCTCCTTCTTCCTCCTCCTCTTCCTCCTCCTCGCTCGGTCTCCACAACAAGGCGGAGTCTCCAGCGGGAAGCGACATTTTGGACACACGCTTCTTTAACGTTCATTCATTATTGTCAACAACAACAACAACAACAACGTCAACATGTCTTCGATGGATCTGGAGAAGCTGAAGATGACGTGCGCCGGACGAGCCCTGGCGGTGCTGACCAGCGGCGGGGACGCCCAAGGTGCGACACCGTCACGTCTCCATGTTTATTATACTGACCCGACAAGAGCTACGTGCTGGGTGTCACTGGTCGGGGCTGTGGGCGGGCAGGACTCTCATCGTCAACATCATCATGTGCTATATTATTATTATTAATGTTATTATTATTAATATTAATGTGTTATCTCTAAATATGTCCTGTAATGCTACCTCTCATCTCATCATCGTGTGCAATATTCTTAACGTTATGTGCAATACTACCTCTAACTACATCACCTTTCAACGTCATGTGCAATATTCTTGCTATCAGGTGCAATACGTCCCCTAACCACCGTTACTATTATTATTATCACAGTATTACACGTCAATTATTATTACTTATCTTGCCTATATATTTGTATATTTTGACTGTACATTTGTTTATTTTTTATTATTCTGTGTATTTCTCTGTTTTATATTGTACTATATTGCTATGCAACCTGACATTCCTTGGGGAATTTCCTTGAGGATTAATAAATTATTATCTTATCTTATCTTAACTTATTTTAGGACTTGAAGGTTGATCTTGAAGGTTAAATCCGATTACAAAATACCGTAAATCCTCTAATATTGGGCCGCAAAGAGCACCAGGCTTATATTAGAGGCAGGCCTTTAGTTCTTAAAATGAAACTCTCATCATGGACATCATCGTCCCTTCATTTCCTGACTTTTACTGTAAAACATTGCACACATAAAAACCAAACAAGATTCAGCTGCAAGTAACACATTATGGTAACAAAAGGAGTTTACCATATTAACCGTCGTTTTTTGTCTTCGTTTTTTGACCCGGCCTTTATTTTGTCCAGTGTTGACCACGACCCCCCGGCCATTATGAGAGACCGGCCTTTAATGGAATACAGGCCAGACTATTAGAGGATTTACGGTACACCGTTGGAAAAAACAAAGCCAAGTAGCTTGCTAGGTCCATTGTTAAGTGTTTGTGTAATGTTAAGTTATATATTATAATGTGTTTGGATAACGTTGGCCCTCATGTGATCTTGAACAGGCATGAACGCTGCGGTGCGGGCGGTGACCCGGATGGGCATCTATGTCGGCGCCCAGGTGTACCTCATCCACGAGGTAGCCTATTGCGTTCTATATCGGCCATGACTCAGTACACTTACTCCATTGTATTTAAGTACTGTTCTAAATTCCTTGCTATTCCCGTTACGTTATCATCTGTTATACATGTACTTGGGCACATTGGAGATCCAACATTGAGTAGTGCCGCGTGGGGGTCTATGGTCAGTGGTCAGTATGTGGGTTGGCTCGTTCTGGGGCAGTTGCGTATCCCCGCGTTCCTGAAGAAAAAAACAAGACCATTCTACCGATCTGCCATTCTTCTGTTCATTCATTCAACAATATTCATTCATCCAATTAGAAACAATACGAACTGTTCCCTGTGTCTGCCCCTGCTCTCTGACTGGAGTGGCCGTTCTGGATAATGTGGCCTCAGCATTCAACTTAATAATTCATTATTACATTTTGGTCCTTCGAGCCGGATCACTTCACCCACAACGGTGCCATGGATGCACAGAGATCATTAGTAACCGAAAGTGAAATACAAGAAGTCCATCCTTTTAGGCACAAAGGCGGGGTTTGGTTTTAAGCACACCTTAGAAAACCTTGGGGCAAACTGCATGCATGAGGAATGAACCAACATAGCGTGCCAATCACTTACCCGCTTAGCCGAGGACAGATCCAGGAGAAGGGCTGTTTTCAATGAGAGAAATCTAATGTCAACAGTGTCCAGGGGATCAAAAGGCTGTTGAAGAAATAGCCTCGAGAACAATGGAAAAAAACCGGACGGGACAAAGGACTTAACAACCGGGCGTAACTGCGTGGCCCTTCATTAACCAGCAAATGAATGGGTGTCCACCACTGAAGTATTGTCGAAGCCGGGATGGCAGGCTGAAATTGCGGCTAAATAAACCTTAATGGCAGACCTTAAAAGCCTTGTTTTTGACAAGCATCTCCTGCAAGCATAATACTTCGGACACAGAGCATTGATCGGGGAAAAACAGTGCATTGATCGCAACATGCCTCAAAAACTCGCCATTTTGCAGCGTACAGCGTCCTTGTAGAAATGGCTCTGAATAATCGCAACAACGTCGTCGTGATCAACTCAAACGGTAGGTGAAGCACAGAGGACTTGGATGGCTAAAAATACTCTGAGACAAACTTCCAAACTATTCCGGAGGTAAATCCAAGCTATGTGTTTGACCTGTCTGTCAACGACAGACGTGGTGACATTGGAGCTTCCGTGGTTGGGCACGTCCAGGGGTGATTCCCATTGTGAGATACCAAGCGAATATTTGAAAAAGAACCTCCTGAATGGTACATTTTTTATATTTGAATCTGGTTGGGTCTATCCAGCATACATCTGGGTGGACACTCCCACTTGAGATGTCAAAAACCGCAGATGAAACTGATTTTGAAACCACTTGGAATGGAGAATCATGCTCAAACCTGGTGGTATACTATGTCTCCTTTGAGTAAAACATCGGGGTACTTCTTCCCCACTGATATTAGGCTACCTCGATACAAACCATTTGTAACTCAAGCCCTGACCAAAAGTTATTGAAAAAGCTTTCCACTGTACACTATATTTGACCATGTGATTGTTTTTAGTATTCAGCGTCTACAATAAACGCTGTTGGTTTTCACACCAGGGTTACCAAGGCCTCGTGGATGGAGGAGACAACATCAAACTTGCTCACTGGCACAGTGTCACCAACATCATCCAACAGGTAGGCTATGAACAGCACCTGGTTATTTCCAGTCATCATACACATGAACACAATTAAAGACCAT
>PIJE02002939.1:40000-51458 GCA_002895965.2 Coryphaenoides rupestris | reverse complement strand
GGGGGTCTCACCTGGCGGTGTGCATGCCTCGACGGAGGACTGAACGAGCACGGAACGTCTCTTGGAGGGCATTGGCATCTTCCTCTCTTTGTACTTAGCCAAGGCTGCCTGGACAGCTTCTGTGTGCAAGTCTGACAGCGAGGGACGAGGGGAACGAGAAGAAGGAGGACATATTAAAGCTGTCTGGTGTCATCATCTGGGAGTTATTATACACAGAATAATCCAAACGTGTCCAAAGGTCAAAACGCTTTTTGAATATTTCAGTTATAGTACAGCTCACTGCATATGGATCTTTTTTTAAATGATTGTCGGTGAAGACATGACGATGAGCTATAGTTGTATGGAGGACTGATGGTGTCGCAGAGAGGCCGACTCCTCCGACATTGATAGGCTACTGAGATGCGGACAACATGGCGGTGAACGTGGTAGTGAACGTGTGTGGAGCAGTAGCCTACCGTTCCTTGTCTTACCCGATCGGAAATCGCTCATCCCGGGCATTGGCGGCCCGGGACTTGAGGTGTTTGCTTCCAGGGAGGGCGGCCTGCACGGAGACCTGGATCCTGTGGTCAGCCTGCAGGGAGGGGTCTACACCTGCGGACACGCCGGGGAACACAGGAGGACAAGCCGGTGAGCAGTGGGCCTGGTTTGACGAGTCGCTTCTATTTAGCCATTTTGTCAGACTATTATTATCTGACCATTAGTCAGGCATCAGACTACTAAGCAATTTATCTGACTATTGTATCAGACTATTATGCAATTCCTCTGACAATTTATCCATGTCTCAGACTGCTTAGTCATTTATCAGACACACAAATAATGGAAAACTCCAAATTGGGATTCAAACCCAGAACCTTTGGTCCTGGAATCAAACAACTGAACGACGACGAGACCAACCAGCCCTATCCGGAGATGGTGAAATAATAACATGAACGTTTCTTGTCTGCCATTTCAAATCATGGTGTCGAAAACATGAAATGGAGAATTGTCGATGATTATCACGACAAACACTACAAACTAATTCCAATCAAGACAATTCACAATCAAATAAATAAATAAATAAATCATTCCAACCAATACAATTCCCAGAAACTGTAATGCCAAACATTACAATTTAAACAAATTGCAATCCAGTTGCAAAGCAGTGCACGCCTTGAGAGACTGGTGATCATCACTGGTCGACCCCGTTGACCAGCCAAACGCCCCATGCGCCCATCTCCATGCAAGGGGGTGGATTGTGGACAGCGTGCAGGACCGACTGGTACCGAGAGGACACCTGAAAACCCTGTGCGGGCTGAAGAAGGCCGAGAAGGGGCAGAGCAGACTCTACTTTCTCTGCTCTCTGCAGAGGCTGCAGTCATTCAACGTCTGCGGTGCCACGCTGAGGACACATCCTAGCCGTCTGCGGTAGCCGCCCGCAACTTTCTTTGCCGCGGTGTGCTGTGGGCAGCAGGGTGAGCGAGTCAATCGATGCCATCGAGCGGAATCAATCAGCTCATCGGGAAGGCTGGCGCTGTCCTGGGAGAGGAGCTTCATTCAACTCATCCACTGCAGAGGCACAGTAGTTGCTGAGGCGGTGCTAGCCTCCATCTCCACTTCCAACAGTTTGTTTCACCTTCCTGCATCTCCCCTTTTCCCTCTGGATTACTATCTCTCAGGGTGTGACTGCCACTTACATCTCAGGGGACAACATGAGACTTATGTACAATAACCGAGACGTGATGTAAAATAACATGGGCATAGTCACTGATCATTTCAATCTCACCATATACTGTACATGTCCTGTACTCTGGGTTGATCATGTGGAACTAATTGCCAGTCTCTTAATTGTCAGTGATCCCTACTGTTAACCTGTGATATTTGGACATTGTATATTCAGATTTGCACCATTGACCCCTAATGCATGGCCCTTAATTGAACTGTTACACAACTGGCATTGTGTATTTTGGAAGTGCTATTGTTGTCCAGTATGATTTTTATTGATGATATTTACAACATCTACTGTGAAGAACCTGTCCAATTTCTGGCTGTCCGGTTTTTTGCACCTCACCGATACTCTTTTATATTGTTTATTTGTATAGTCACTCCTTTCCTAATTTGTACCGCAACCGCTGCACAATCGTTTCCCCGGGATTGAATAAAGTAATATCTTCACACGGTGGCGCGATGAAGTGGCCATGTATTTATTTTCCCATTCATCTGTTGTTCACATTCAATGTAGCCCATTTCAACATTTCATTTCTTTTCACGATCAAATAGCTTGGCCAGACACACACATTTATGTGCAAATGCATTGAGAAGAAAAATGCAAGCGTCTGAGTCTGCCGTGCCTAAATAGAGAACTGAACTACAGAGATTCAGAGCAATCACAAAGAGACTGAGCGACCGTCAGCCGATATGATTTTCAACGGTCCGATCAGATGCAGGCCACTGTGGCAGCAAGCATTTGAATGAACAATGCTCAAAATGTATGTGTGCATAACAATGCACAAATGCACCTGGGGAATGGACTCTTCACTAAGAGACTGCACACCGCTAATCTCCGATGCCATCACGGCATGCATTCATAGCTGGAATAGAATAGCTGGAGCTATGTCGCTATTGCATGTTTGTTCTCAGTAACATCCTCAAATGTAAAAATCTCTCCTTGACACCGTGGTCACTCAAACGCCGGAGGACGAGTGACATTTAGGCAGCATTGCTGACCTCTGTGCTCTCGTCGACCATAACTGCGACGTAGTTGGCTTTGCTGATCTGCTCTCTGATCGTGTCGTTCAGTGTATCAAAAATAAAAACAGTAGCCGTGGCCGGGTGACAACGTCGGTCAGCATCATGTTCCGACAGCGAGGAAAGTAGTTCCAAGAAATTCCCCCGATTTAATGAATCCGTGCCTTCGTTGTGTCCTCTAAAAGGCAATTCCTGTTGTCCCAAAAACCACCATCGGGGAGACGCTTCAGAATGTCCTGATTCTTCCTCACCCTCTCATTGCACAGGCTTGTTTCTCTCTTCCTCTGCTCATCCTGCTGTAAATCCACTCTTGTGTCCCCAAATGTCCTCAAATTAACCATTGGCCGCCTTGGTAACGGCGTTCAAACTACTAACCAATACTGCTCAGACTGGCTTACAGGCTGTCCCATCGCTTGAGCTTTGACCCCATGAACCAGACAGTGGTTGACCTCAGTGAAGGCGGTCTCTGAGGCTCGCCCGACAGGCCGGGTCATTTGAGGACACGGGCACAAGACCAAGCACAAGCCAGTATGCCAGGTAACCTGCCAATAGCCATTCAGCCAGCCACTGTCCGCCAAACAGTGAGCCAGCCAGCAAAACAGCCAGCCAGCCAAACAGTCAGCCAGTCCGCCAGTTGGGTCAACCAGCCGGCGAGCGAGTCTGAGCATAGAGCAGCAGCTTAGAGTGGATCAGAAAGCTTCACTTGGTCAGCAACTCTCAGACATGGCAGCACAATCAGCACAGCAGCAGTGAACACTATAGAATCACATCTGCAAGAACCAGGACACACACACACACACACGCACATGCACACACACACACACACACACACGCACACACGCACATGCACACACACACACGCACACCACACGCAATCCAGTGCAATGTGTGCATCTGATCTAAAAACATGAGACGCGTTCAATGCAATGTAAACATCCAGAGTACGATCAATATCTGAAAAGATGCAGGTATAGCCTACATACACACACACACACACACACACACACACACGCACACGCGCGCACACACACACACACACACACACACACGCACACGCGCACACACACACACACACACACACACGCAGCTCTGGGCACAGATCAAATTATGTTCTGGTCAGGTAAAAAAAAGACAACACACACACTCACACGATAGCTTCTCTCCCCCCAGAGAACACGGGTCTATCAAACACAGCCAGGCTTCCCGGTCCGGTTGCCGGGGAGAACTCGGTTCACAGACAACGCCGAGGCGAAAGCCAATCACAGAATCACTGCGCTGTCACAACACAGACGGCTATTGGCTGAGAGGGAGTCCTCATGAGTCAGCGCCTGAGTCCGATGCCACGGAGCGGCGTTCAAATCCAGCTTGACCGGCGTTGTGTGTAAAACGGCCACAGGTGCATAGAAAATGGAGTAACATGAGAAAATTATCCGGGTCTGAAGTGCTGACATATAGGAAAGCGACAACGATTCATATTTTAAAACACATGTACTTTTCTTTTTGAAAGAAATTGATAAAGTTGCATTCCAAAGCTGTAAAGCAATAGTTTCAATACTCGTTTTGAAGTGGCAGCTGAATTTGCCTTCGGTAAAAGATGAAAAGTGTACACCTACTGTACATATTTGTATTCCCGTTTTTTTACTGTACACGTGTATTTATTAGAGTGTGTAATTGTTTTCCATCCGTTTTCGAAGGACGAACAAACACACACACACACACACACAAGCGGCGATGCATTCCACTGTTGATGCATCGCTCACGGCGTGGCGTTCTCGTCGATATATATATACTGTATTCACCGTTTCATTTATAATATACCGTATTATCACCGCCGTCATGTGTACTGTAGCGGTGGCACTGATCGGAGGTCAACCGGCGCAGGTTTTTAATACACGCTCCACATGCCCGGCGACCCAGCGAGGGGGCAGGGCGGTGGCGGGGCGGACGAGGTGCCCACCACCAGCCAGGAGGTGAGGCGTTGGAGCTGAAGACAGAAGAAAAAGACAACCCCGCATCCGGCTCCTCCCAGCAACGGCAGCACGTTGAGTGCGGACTCATCCGTCTCCCTCTTCCACATGTGCTCCAGTTCTAGTCTCATCGTACGCCGTTTATTCTAAAATCCTCAACGGGGGGGGGGGGGAGTCATTGTGTGGGTGACGCTGTCCCTTCCAAGGACAACGCCGCCGAAGGCGATTCGCTAGCGGACGGTGGCTAACGCTAAGGTGACGACAAGCCGGTAACCACACGCCGCCGTCTCCCCCGGTATACGGCGGCGCGCGTCGTCTTACCTTGTATCTGCGGGATGTACGGCGCCAGCAGCTTCCCCCTCTTCTTCTCGTAGCCCTTCTGAGTTATGTCGCCTGAAGAGAGAGAGAGAGAGAGAGAGAGAGAGAGAGAGAGAGAGAGAGAGAGAGAGACAGAGAGAGAGAGGGAGAGAGAGAGAGAAGGATGACTCATTACAGTAGCTGTGCGGCTGTGTGTGTGTGTGTGTGTGTGTGTGTGTGCGTGTGTGTGTTTTTTGCCATACACACGAACGAGTCTGTCACCAAATACTTTAATGATGATAACATGAGCTGGAGAAAGGGGGCATTAAAAGCCCATCTCGACGCGAGGCGCAAGGAAACGTGCGTTCAAGTAGAACCACCGCAGGCTGGAGCGGCGCTGAGCGGCGCGGAGCAGCAGGACGGACACGGCGGCAGGGCCAGCTCACCGCTCGTCGTGGATCCACAGCGATCCATAACGCTGCCTCTCCTTCGACAAATGTACTCTTTGTGCAGTAAGTCACTTTGGATAAAAGCGGCCGCCAAACGCCCTAAATGTAAATGTGAATGTAAATGTAAAAAATTAAGAGGCCGTCTAGAGGTGTCATCATCACATAACCTCAAGTAACACCTGCCTATTTGGGGCATGAATGTCAAGCAATTGAGGATTACAAAATAAAAATATTACTATACACGTCATCCATCCCAATCAACCAAACAGTTATTTTCCGGACAGATAGACAGTCAGAGAGAGAGAGAGAGAGAGAGAGAGAGAGAGAGTTAGAATGTGTGGTCAGTCTGTCTCTGGTCGCTGTCACCGCTAATAGACATGGCCGGCTCTGGTTCATGTCCTGCACATCGACTCAACATCATTAGCGCTGGCAGCTTTACCGCTCGGTAAAAGCAGAGTCTGGTCATGAAATGAAAATGACACTAAAAGCAAAAAATAACTCAATACAATATAATAATGAGTCCCTCTGAGTCCCTCCTCTACTACCAGTGCCACATCTTTTGTGGCAATCGCGGCACTGAAATATACTCTTCTGATTCTAGGTCAAACTTGCCTTTAAAGGTGGAGTGTGTAGAATTTAGCGGCATCTAGCGGAACAGACGTAATGTAATATTATTATTATATTCAATTATTAATATTATGCAAAGCAGCCACCAACTAACATGTTAACTATGGCCTATAGTTTTACAGACTAAATTCAATTTCTGAATCTACTGTATATGTAAAGCAACCTCCTCATCACTTGGAAAATTCAAGCTGTCCGGCGGACGCCAACTTTCTTCGAAAAAAGTATTTGTGAAGGTTTCAAATCAACACGGAGTCGTCTGGCTCCTGTAGAAATACACATATTACAACCCACAACACCCTAATCATCCAAACCTTCACAGCGTGGATGTTGACTGACACACACACACGCACACACACACACACACACACACACACACACACACACACACACACATCATGCTAAAGACCCCTTATAGACCTCTTTAAGTGTGTGTGTGTGTGTGTGTGTGTGTGTGTGTGTGTATGCGTGTGTGCTGGCGGTATGTTAGAACAAGACAGCATTTCCCAAGCTGTTCCTAGACGTAGACAACAACAACAACCACAACAACACACAATCCCACAAGAAGACAACGGTTGAACTGTCTCGCTACAGGACAATTAAGTCTTGTGCCGGCCACAGCGGTCCCCACATTGCTGTTAAACAGTGTGTGTGTGTGTGTGTAAGCAGGTGATCCTGATCAGACTGCTGCTCTGAGTCACCGGTGGGGCTGTATAGTTGTGGAAGGCTGCAGCGCTGTCCGGTGTGTTAAACGCTGCTGACCAGCCAAATTTGGCTGGTCAGCAGCGTTTAACACAAATGGTGTGGTGTGTGTGTGTGTGTGTGTGTGTGTGTGTGTGTGTGTGTGTGTGTGTGTGTGTGTGTGTGTGTGTGTGTGTGTGTAAAAAATGAGGGCTTTGTGTCCCACGTTTTTTCTTTGGTGCAATGTACGGATGTTTGCCGACGATTCGAGACTTCAGAGACACAGTCTGAAATCTGACTGTGTGAAAAGTGACATTGGTCTCAAGGCTGCAGAGACTGGGAGAGCAAGATTTGGAAACGAATCAACGGAAACGTTCGCCTCCCCGTCTCTGGTCCCTCCCGATGTTTCTCTGCCATTGAGAAGCGTTGCAATTCTCCAGTCAGATGCACAGATGATAGATGAAGCATAATGCTTTCTCAACATTCCAGTGTACATCGAGTTAGTTAGTTAGTTAGTTAGTTAGTTAGTGGATGAGCGGTTAGCCGTGAGCCATCACAGGAGCAAACTGGGTTGTCTTTATTTGTATTATAATCAACTAAATGATGCAAGCGCATTGTGTGCCAAACACACTCAAGTGGGCTGGGCATCACTTCCCAGATGCTTTTGGCCTGAAGAGCAAAATAAATCTCCTTTCTGGGCTCTCATGCTAATTTCACGGGAGGAGGAGAGAGAGAGAGAGAGAGAGAGAGAGAGAGAGAGAGAGAGAGAGAGGAGAGAGAGACAGAGAGACAGACAGACACAGAGACAGACAGACAGACAGACAGACAGACAGACAGACAGACAGACAGAGAGAGAGAGAGAGAGAGAGAGAGAGAGAGAGAGAGAGAGAGAGAGAGAGAGAGAGAGACAGACAGAGAGAGAGACAGAGTAATACATAATATCTCTTAAACGTCCAGCACCTTTAAGATCCCATTCAATAGCTATTCCATAAATGTTCCGGAACATTTCCATGGGGGTCATGTGTGAACGGGAAATCCGGTCCCACCTGAAGACCTAGTCGTAGTGACCTAGAGAACCGAGGCGTCCCAGCGGTCCAGCGGCGCTGCGTTCTGTGTATGGCCGGGTCACAGAGGGGCCTGTGAGTGTTCTGTGAGTCTTATGGCGGGGGAGCGGTGCTGGAAAGGTTATCCCGGTCGTTTATCAGGAACTATGTGTTAAAGAGGCATATACCGGTATCACAGGCAGGTCAACGGAGAGACAGACAGACAGACAGACAGAGACAGACGATATGGAGATGGACAAACAAGAGACAGACAGACAGACAGACAGACAGACAGACAGAGAAGCAGAGTAAGATGAGCCTTCCTATCGTCACATTACTCGCTGCCAAACGTCGCCATACACAACCGTACCCGCGCGCCCAAAGCCCCCAGCCGATCGGTCTACCACGAGCCACAGAAGCTGAACCATCGTCTGAATAGTTTGGCAGCCACACAGTAAGCCACGTCTTACTCCTACATATAAATATACAGCGTATGCTCTGGTTCAAGGAAAGCAGATGCGGGACATTTAGTAAAAGCTACACGCGCTCCCCAGACTAACTACACTGCCAAACAACCCAAACACATCGCAGATTTATCGAGAGGTTTTTCAATCAGACTTCTAGAATGGGGACAGAGGAGTCGTTCTCAATCAGGAGCAGACACACACGGGCGATCATAAATACAACTGAACGCCGCTGAGACGACTTCACATCTGGCGTCGCTTCATAACCTCCCAAGATCCGTGATTCATCACCGTCACGGTGTTTATTCTTCTATATTCAGCCTCGGTGAGTCGAGATGATGACAGCGATGGTGACAAGCGGTGACTGTGAATCCGCCCGCTAATTATCGCCGGGGGTCGCAGACGAACACTAAAAAAGATGCACTGATTCAGGAAGTCGAGTCGCCATATGTTAAATGATGCGCTGATTGAGAAAGTCAAACTTCCCGAGCGTGTGTGTGTGTGTGTGTGTGTGTGTGTGTGTGTGTGTGTGTGTGTGGGGCTCACCCTGAATGACTCCACATGGAAGTGTGGGGTGTGTGTGTGGGGGTGTCAGAGAGGGTCTGATTGACGATGGATGGACCCAGCTGGGGTGAGGGATGAGGTGAGAGGGGCTGGGTCTGAATAGAGCAGGCTGTTAGGGGTGTTGTGGGAGGTGGTGGGGTGTGGGGTTGAGAAACACACAACCACACACACACACACACACACACACACACACACACACACACACACACACACACACAGTGTAGCTGCTGAAGGCGACTATAGAGACAGTGTGAATAATAAGACTCTAGGGGGTGCAGGGTAGTCCCTGCAGCTGTGCGCGGGTGTGTGTGTGTGTGTGTGTGTGTGTGTGTGTGTGTGGTGTGATGGTTTTCTCCCGGGCGTGTGCTCTGTACTGGCGTTTTCTGTGCGGATGAGCTGCGATTGACAAAAAAAGGACCACCCCCGCCTCCAACACACACACACACACACACACACACACACACACACACACACACACACACGACAGCCTGACCTCAGCAGGTGCTGGAAAAGATTGTATAGACCAACTCTCTCTCTCTCTCTCCATCTGTTCCTCTGGCTGTGTCCTAGTGTCTCTCGCCCCTCCCATTCTCTCCACGTAACAGCAAGCCATCGCATCACATCACACTGCCAACCTTTACTGCGAACTGAGAATGCTCACTTCATATTTATCTTAATTACTGCTCAGCCTCGTGAAATACATCCTTCCTCGAGAAAAATTATTAACTGCTGATTAATGTGTGCACACGCATGTACGTGGTGTGTGTGTGTGTGTGTGTGTGTGTGTGTGTCTGCGTGTGTACAGTATGTGTGTGTGTGTGTGTGTGTGTGTGCAGCAGACAGAACCGGGCCCTGGACCACCTAGCAGACAGAACCAGGCCCTGGACCACGTAACAGACAGAACCGGGCCCTGGACCGCCTAGCAGACAGAACCAGGCCCTGGACCACGTAACAGACAGAACCAGGCCCTGGACCGCCTAGCAGACAGAGCCGGGCCTTGGACCACCTAGCAGACAGAACCGGGCCCTGGACCACCTAGCAGACAGAACCGGGGCCCTTGGACCACGTAACAGACAGAACCGGGCCCGTGGACCGTCTAGCAGACAGAGCCGGGCCCTGGACCACCTAGCAGACAGAACCAGGCCCTGGACCACGTAACAGACAGAACCGGGCCCTGGACCGCCTAGCAGACAGAGCCGGGCCTTGGACCACCTAGCAGACAGAACCGGGCCCTGGACCACCTAGCAGACAGAACCGGGCCCTGGACCACGTAACAGACAGAACCGGGCCCTGGACCGCCTAGTAGACAGAGCCGGGCCCTGAACCGCCTTGCAGACGGAACCGGGCCCTGGACCCCCTAGCAGACAGAGCCGGGCCCTGGACCTCCTAGCAGACAGAACCGGGCCCTGGACCTGTATGTGCATGATCACTGCATTAGTCAGTGAAACATGCGCCACGACTGAGCTCTCTCACACACACACACACACACACACACACACACACACACACACACACACACATACACACACACACACACACACACACACATACACACACTCTAACGCTAACCACAAAGGTGTGTGTGTGTGTGTGTGTGTGTGAGACACATTTTGTCCTGACGCATCTCATCTCATGATGGTTCCAACCAGGCGGGACGGGACCCCCCCCCCCCCCCCGTGTCTGACATGACTCATCTGCACCTCCGGGGACACGCTGACCCAACACACCACTTCTCTCTGTCTCTAGCATGTGTCCATGGGAGGGCGCTAGAGCTCTATCCTTCAGAAAAACAGATTCTTTGACAATTATTCTAAGTGTAGTGCAGCATTGTTCTCACACACTTTTCTCTTTTCTGCTGCGTTCCCAATGCTTCAGTCACAGAGTCGTCGGTGGTGTTGTTGTTGTCGACGTCGTTGCTGGGATGACTTTTCAAAAACGTGTCCAATTCATTGTGTTTGGAGCACGCAAAGTAGGCTACTTAATGTAATTGAGGCACTTGTTTGGGCAAGTGAATTGATAACCTTGTCTCAAACGCGTCTCAAAATGGTGAATGTCAAATTGTGTGAAACGTTTTGTGGCGCCGCTAACACGGCACTCGCTCGCGCGGGTAGCAAAGCGCTCGGCGACACACGAAGCCCGCAACCAAACGGGAAGACGTTACGAGTGACAGTGAACTGGGTTAGCTCGCGACACTTCCACCAAAAAGCCCTACGTTATTATGAACTGAAATGAGCAGCCGGGCTCTCCTCGCACGTACAACGCTGAGAACGCAGATTTAGGCCAAGGCAAGGAGAAGTAAGGAGGACACGGTGGGTGGGGAGGTAGAGAGTAGTATGTGCTGAGGGAAAAATAGGACACAGAGAGAGAGAGAGAGACAGTGACAGTGATAGAGATAGAAAAAGAGAGCGAGAGAAGCCAAAGAAAGAGGTGTGTTTTTCTATGTCGTCCGCCCTCGAGTGACAGGGATCACGTGCTTGTAGAGGTCAGCCTGCGGGCCACGCTTCAGCTACAGCTGGGACGCTCAGGGGGCTCGGAGTGTGACTGATGTGACACTAAACAAGTATGTGTGTGTAATGTGTGTGTGTCTGGGGTCGCTAGATGTGTGTGTGTGTGTGTGTGTGTGTGTGTGTGTGTGTGTGTGTGTG
>PIJE02002939.1:0-35000 GCA_002895965.2 Coryphaenoides rupestris | reverse complement strand
CTCAATGAATTCAGTCCTTCAAAGTTACAGATCAATTCAAATCACCCGCTGCGCCTTTGTTTGGGCACAACGGAACACAATACAAAATGGACACACACACACACACTTCCCCCCCCACTCTCCTCCTGACCCCGAGCGTCTCCTGAAGTGTGTGTGTGTGTGTCCATTTTGTATTGTGTTCCGTTGTGCCCAAACAAAGGCGCAGCGGGTGATTTGAATTGATCTGTAACTTTGAAGGACTGAAATCATTGAGCAATATTCCTCTTTTTATAGCACACACACACACACACACACACACACACACACACACACACACACACGCACACACACACAGGGTGTGACATCACCCATGTGGGTGCATTTGCATGGCAAACACACGGTGGGAAAGTTAACAAACCGGTTGGAAAGCGTGTGTGAGGATGTACAATAATGGCAGAAATACTGTGGGGACCGTGTGTCTCTTACATGTTAAAGCCACTGCAAGACAGACAGACTGCATGTCTTCAAGCCATAGAGAGACCGACAGACAGACAGACAGACTGCATGTCCTCACGCCATAGAGAGACCGACAGACAGGCAGATTGCATGTCCTCACGCCATAGAGAGACAGACAGACTGCATGTCCTCAAGCCATAGAGAGACAGACAGACAGACTGCATGTCTTTAAGCCATAGAGAAACAGACAGACAGACTGCATGTCCTCAAGCCATAGAGAGACAGACAGATTGCATGTCCTCAAGCCATAGAGAGACAGACAGACTGCATGTCCTCAAGCCATAGAGAGACAGACAGACAGAGTGCATGTCCTCAAGCCATAGAGAGACAGACAGACAGACTGCATGTCTTTAAGCCATAGAGAGACAGACAGACAGACTGCATGTCTTTAAGCCATAGAGAGACAGACAGACAGACTGCATGTCTTTAAGCCATAGAGAGACAGACAGACAGACTGCATGTCTTTAAGCCATAGAGAGACAGACAGACAGAGTGCATGTCCTCAAGTCATGGAGAGACAGACAGACAGACTGGTTGTCTTGAAGCCATAGAGAGACAGACAGACTGCATGTCTTACAAGCCACACAGACAGACCAATAGAAAGACTTGTTGCCTCACTGCCACAGAGAGACAGACAGACAGACTGCATGTCTTCAAGCCATAGAGAGACAGACAGACAGACAGACTGCATGTCTTTAAGCCATAGAGACAGACAGACAGACAGACTGGTTGTCTTTAAGCCATAGAGAGACAGACAGACAGACAGACTGGTTGTCTTGAAGCCATAGAGAGACAGACAGACTGCAGGTCTTACAAGCGACACAGACAGACCGATAGACAGACTGGTTGCCTCACTGCCACAGAGAGACAGACAGACAGACTGGTTGTCTTTAAGCCATAGAGAGACAGACAGACAGACAGACAGACTGGTTGTCTTTAAGCCACAGAGAGACAGACAGACAGACTGGTTGTCTTTAAGCCATAGAGAGAGAGACAGACAGACAGACAGACAGACTGGTTGTCTTTAAGCCATAGAGAGACAGACAGACAGACAGACAGACAGACAGACTGACTGGTTGTCTCGAAGCCATAGAGAGAGAGACAGACAGACTGCGTGACAGGACGGGGGTGAAAGGGGACAGACAGACAGACAGACAGACAGGACGTGTATTTCTGCAGCTCAAGGTCACGACCGCTCCATGTTTGGTTCTAACTGTCGTCAGGCAAACGGCCAAACGTGCGACAACAGCTCCTGCAGGCCCTGCTGCGGCCTGGTGATAGCAGGTAAACACAGTGCAGCCTATCATGTGCAGCGGCGGCGGCGGCGGTGGCGGCGGCGGCGGCGGCGGCGGGTCTATTCCGGACGTCGTGATGATAACACGTCCAAGATGACATTATACATGTAACCCGACGTCCACAGCGGTGGAAGTGAAATCGAGGAAAAATGTGATTCACGGCGGTCGTAATTACATTTGGTGTAGTACCTAGGACCGGATTGAACCATTACAAACTCAAGAAAGATGTTATATTGTTTATCCGGCAATAAATAGGATATAGAATACGTTCACAAACCGGATTACGTTTCTTGCACTTTTGTGTCCGCTGTTTTTACGCACTGAAATGTGTTCGAATGTTTTGGATGTGTTCCAAGTCAACGAAGAGGCAGTTTGTGTGATGATCTCCTCCTTCACAGTATCATCAAGACGCCGCTGTCATCGCTTAAATCATGTCCCCGTAAAGAACCGCTGTTCTGCCTGTCAGGGTCTTCCCGCAGGGGACGCCCTCCGCAGAGACCTCCGTTGAGGTCAGGGTATATACAAGACGTATCCACACACACACACACACACACACACACACACACACACACACACACACACACACGCAAACACACTGGACAGCCATGTGTGATGGACACACTTTCATGCTTGAGTTACCGGTGTACACTGATACCACTGTCTAGCCATAGAGGACTCAAACGTGACAGCCGGGGCATCTCTGTTCAAAGAATGTTTTATATTGTTGCTCGTCGCTGAACAATGGCGACCAAGATGGTGGAGCATCATGTGAGGTGACCCCCGCCACTGAGCTGTGGGGTCGCTGAGCACCCGGGTCATCACATGAGTAATCCCCCCCTGCCTGCCTGCATAATGGCACGGCCGCTGCCCACGGGTTGATTAGCAGGATACCAGTCCGGGACACCAGTCCAAGCCCACTGGGAGACTGGGCTCAGGCCGTTAATACCGGCTGAGTGACAACAAGCCGTGGTTTAAATACAGGTCAGGTTACGTAGGTTACGCGCTGTGGTTTAGCGTCATGAAATCTGCTTTAGGTTTGCTTACGTTATGTAGTCTGTAGTACTGTAAGCATCCTGAAATCTGCTTTGAGGATTAGGATTTGGGATTAAGGCATCGTATATCTAACTTGCCGTGTGTGTGTGTGTGTGTGTGTGTGTGTGTGTGTGTGTGTGTGTGTGTGTGTGTGTGTGTGTGTGTGTGTGTGTGTGTGTGTGTGTGTGTGTGTGTGTGTGTGTGCCAGCATGTATGTAAGCATGTATGTGTGCCAGCATGTATGTTTGTGCATCTGTGTCACAATATTCTGCACACCATTGCGACGGTCACTGGAGAATGTAGCCAGCGAACCTGCCAACAAACCACTGGGGCTGGGGGGCTGGGGTGCTTCCTCCCGATGTGGGGCTCCCTCTTCTCCTTGTTAATCCCAACAAAACCCAGGGTTAGATCCATTATCCAAAAACACACACACACACACACACACACACACACACACACACACACACACACACACACACACACCACACACAACACACAACACACACTAACTATTTAGATGGAAAGTCCGTCCACACAGCAGGAGGTGACGTCTGTTCATTCAAATCCTGCTGGGAATGAAGATGATGGTTGACATCATATCATGTATCTCTCTCTCTCTCTCTCTCTCTGTCTCTCTCAGCTCTCTCTAGGATCTGGGCAGTGTGCCTGTTGAGGTCACAGAGCCAGCGTGTGTGTGTGTGTGTGTGTGTGTGTGTGTGTGTGTGTGTGTGTGTGTGTGTGTGTGTGTGTGTGTGTGTGTGTGTGTGTGTGTGTGTGTGTGTGTGTGTGTGTGTGTGTGTGTGTGTGTGTGTGTGTCCACATTGTCCTTGGCTGTATAGCGGGGTCCCTGGTGGTGATGTGGGGCTGCATGTCATTCAGAAGGTGCAGCAGGCGTAGCTCAGGACAGGAGAGGAACGACTCGGAGAGGAAGCAGAGACCTGAGCTCACCTGCCTATGCCTATGTACTATGGTTCATATGTACTATGGTTCATATGTACTATGGTTCATATGTACTATGGTTCATATGTACTGTGGTTCATATGTACGATGGTTCATATGTTCGATGGTTCATATGTTCTATGGTTCATATGTTCTATGGTTCATACAGTATGTTCTGTGGTTCATATGTTCTATGGTTCATATGTACTCACAATCATGCACCCAATCAAGTACACACACACACACACACACGCACACACACACACACACTTAACATTAGCCTCTAAGCAGCAATTGCTATTGCTATCGGGTTGTTAAGTCGTGACTTATCTACGTTCTGATAATACTGATAATACTGTTTCCGAGTACAAGCCCCGTCCACTGCGTTGGCCGCTGGTCTTTTCAACCAATCGTTCAGCCCAAGCGGCTCACAGAGTGACAGTCAGTGGCAGTCCACTCTTTGTGAACCCCGAACTCTTCCACGGTGTCATCGCGTCCCCGCCTGACTTGACAGGAGTCCTGAGTCACCGCGAGGCCCTCTTCATACAGCTGGCCCCATCACTATTAATATTATCGTCCCCACGTGGGAATATAGCCATACGAGACGGGACAGCGTTCGCAGAGTCATTGAACAAAATCGAAACTTAACGCTCATCTCCAGTCATGCAAAGCTAGCTCTCTCTCTCTGTCTCTGTCTCTGTCTCTGTCTCTTCGTTAAATTACATTCATTCATGCGTTGAAGTAAGGAAGTTAACGTTTAAACGTCGTCAACTTCTCCATGCTTGGAAGGAGACGAGCACGGAGGCAAGGAAGGGATGTTCTTCCACTGAAATAACGCAGGCCTACCGAGAGAAAAAGAAGAAAAAGTGAAAGAATGAAGCAGCGACACCCCCCTCACACACACACACACACACACACACACACACACCGCCCAACGCACGGCTGCCTGAACACTGATGTCATCTCACTGTATCTCTGACCTCAGCCGGCGTCTTGTGTAGCCGCCTAGCCCAGCCAAACGAGACGCGGGGTACGGCGGCCACATGACCGCTCACAAAGCTATCCGCTGATGTCGTCTTTCTTGAAATACTCCCTTTTTTTTTCTTCTGTGCTCTGTGCTCGTAGTATCCGCTGGTCAACGTGTTTCTGATACCAAACATGGTCAGAGTACGGTGCTATTGTCTGTGTGTGTGTGTGTGTGTGTGTGTGTGTGTGTGTGTGTGTGTGTGTGATTCAACATGTTGAATCGGCGTCGGCGAGAGAGAGAGAGAGAGAGAGATCACTCACTGATTGGCTGTCCAGGCCTGTAGGTGTACCCCACACAATTACTGTTTTTCTCCCGTCTCGTCCATCACTCACCCCACTGACCCTTGCTCCTCCATCCCTTTCACCGACCTTCGCCGTGTCGCACTTCTTGTTTCCACACATTTGTCCTCTCTCAGCCAGTGTCTCGCGCTCCTCTCTCTCGACCAGTTTGCCGCTGGTTATGGTTTGCCCCGGTTTTGGAAGAGACCGGGACGCTGCCGCCGTCTCGAAAATGGATGCATTTGGTACAGCGTTTGTAACGGCGAGTTTGACAACCAACAAACAGTGAGAAGAATGCAGACGAAAGGAGGGGTCCGCCATAAACCATCGTGATCATTCTTTCACTTTTTCTTCTTTTTCTCTCGGTAGGCCTGCGTTATTTCAGTGGAAGAACATCCCTTCCTTGCCTCCGTACTCGTCTCCTTCCAAGCATGGAGAAGTTAACGATGTTTAAACGTTTAACTTCCTTACTTCAACGCATTAACGAATGTAATTTAACGAAGAGAAAGAGACAAAGACAGAGACAGAGAGAGAGAGAGAGAGCTAGCTTTGCATGAGTGGAGATGAACGTTAAGTTTCGATTTTGTTCGATGACTCTGCGAACGCTGTCCCGTCTCGTATGCCAGCGGGGGGGCGGGGGGCTCATCTATCATTCTTAGACCCCCACACACACACACAGACACACACAGAGTTCCTCATCAGTCACAGAGCAGACATCACACACACACACACACACACACACCACACACACACACCACACACATGTGATGAGCCTCACAGTCTGAATGTCACGTATTAACTTAACTTGGGGGAGGAGGGGTAACAGCGCGAGGTCAAGGGGAGATAGTGCAGTGGTCCGGGTGGAGCGGTCTCCCAGCTGAGAGGTCGTGGGTTCGAACCCCCCAGAGGCCACTGTCTCAGTGATGCTCAAACTATTTTGTAATAGTCGTATTATTTGTACACGGAGCTCCCTTTGACAAGCACTGGTCTAGAGCGAGTGACACACTGTAAGGCATCCTGATAATGTCATTCACTTTGGATGAGAGGTTGTGCTCCAGGTTAAGCTGTCCGGTGTGAGGTGGCTGACGTGATCCGTCCTCGCGGTCACAACACAACAGACAGGAGCCGGGGCGGCCAGGTTCTCCCCCTGTGTGATACTTTACACTGATAGTTATATTGCGTTATTGCGTGTCTTCTAGAGTTTCTCCATGAATCTCAACACAGCTCGGGGGCCCCTCCCATCAGCTGCCATTCTTGACACACAGTGAAGTATGTTGGCTATATTCCCACGTGGGGGACGATAATATTAATAGTGATGGGGCCAGCTGTATGAAGAGGGCCTCGCGGTGACTCAGGGCTCCTGTCAAGTCAGGCGGGGACGCGATGACACCGTGGAAGAGATCGGGGCTCACAAAGAGTGGGATTGGTTGAAAAGACCAGCGGCTCAGCCAACGCAGTGGACGGGGCTTGTACTCGGAAACAGTATTATCAGTATTATCAGAACGATACGTCACGACTTAACAACCCGATAGCAATAGCAATTGCTGCTTAGAGGCTAATGTTAAGTGTGTGTGTGTGTGTGCGCGCGCGCGCGCGTGTGTGTGTGTGTGTGTGTGTGTGTGTGTGTGTGTGTGTGTGTGTACTTGATTGGGTGCATGATTGTGAGTACATATGAACCATAGTACATATGAACCATAGAACATATGAACCATAGTACATATGAACCATAGAACATATGAACCATAGTACATATGAACCATAGTACATATGAACCATAGTACATATGAACCATAGTACATATGAACCATAGAACATATGAACCATAGTACATATGAACCATAGAACATATGAACCATAGAACATATGAACCATAGTACATATGAACCATAGTACATATGAACCATAGTACATATGAACCATAGAACATATGAACCATAGTACATATGAACCATAGTACATATGAACCATAGTACATATGAACCATAGAACATATGAACCATAGAACATATGAACCATAGTACATATGAACCATAGTACATATGAACCATAGTACATATGAACCATAGTACATATGAACCATAGAACATATGAACCATAGTACATATGAACCATAGTACATATGAACCATAGTACATATGAACCATAGTACATATGAACCATAGAACATATGAACCATAGTACATATGAACCATAGTACATATGAACCATAGTACATATGAACCATAGTACATATGAACCATAGTACATAGGCATAGGCAGGTGAGCTCAGGTCTCTGCTTCCTCTCCGAGTCGTTCCTCTCCTGTCCTGAGCTACGCCTGCTGCAACTTCTGAATGACATCCAGCCCCACATCACCACCAGGGACCCCGCTACACAGCCAAGGACAATGTGGACACACACACACACACACACACACACACACACACACACACACACACACACACACACACCACACACACACACACACACACACACACGCTGGCTCTGTGACCTCAACAGGCACACTGCCCAGATCCTAGAGAGAGCTGAGAGAGAGAGAGAGAGTGAAAGCGTGTGACTGCTGCGTGCCGCTGACCCGTGACCACACACTGCAGGCAGACGCCAACACATTGTGTGCATTCCAAACCCGCCCTGCAATCACACTGCACCGCATGGGCTCCTTACACTGAGTAGACACACTACACACACACACACACACACAGTGCACACACACACACACAGACACACACACACACACACACAGTGCACACACACACACACACACACACACACACACACACACACACACACACACACACACACACACACACACACACACACACACACACACACACACAGAGATCAGATAGCAGGGCTAACGACGACATGGGTGGGGCATGGAAGGAATGGGTCGCCATGACAACAGCGGCACGCAGCCTCGTCTTGGCCAACTGTGCGCACCCCCCCCCCCCCCATCCCACGAATAAAAGTGAGTAACAAAAGTGTTATTCACTTTTATCGTCTTATTTTTCTCATAGTTTCTCCTCCCTCCAGTTCCACAAACAATGATGATTATTATTACAATGCTCAATTTTTTCATCACAGTATCGACGTCTATAAACAGAGTTAAAAATACCAGAGTTGGATTTCCCCACAAGGATGCGACGCACCAAACCTGGGTATCACCCAGGTAGGACCGGCACAAGATGCTCTCATACACACACACACACCCCTACACACCCCTACACACAGACACACACACACACACACCACACCACACACACACACACACACACACACACACACACACCACACACACACGCACACACACACACACACACACACACACACACCTGCTGCTCGATGAGGTCATTGAAGCAGCCTGCAGCTAAATCCAAAGCAGCCTTATCATCTTACATCTATCTCTCTCTCTCTCGGTCTCTCTCTCTCTCTCTCTGTCTCTCAACCTCCACCTCGTTACCTCCACGTTTGTCACACACACACACACACACACACACACACACACACACACACACACACACACACACACACCAAGCCCCACGCATGGCCGGGATGTATCACATATCACATGACGGGGCGGGCGATCCCCGCGGGGGGAGGTCTTAGACGTTAGTTTACACACTGAGGTGGGAACGTCAACTCTTCCCGTCACACAATGCAATGCACGGCTCGGGCGGATGACAGAACCCCGCCTGCGCTCACACAGCGCTCACAGCTTCAGGGCAGAGATGGGACCAGATAGTGTCGTGTTTCCAAAATGTTCTTTCCATTTTCTTTTTTATTTGCGTCCAAAAAGCACGTTTCCATGTACATTTTTGTTGTAATGAAGCTGGGGTCTCTCTCTATATATAGGCCTTTATATACAGTATACTGTATGATGAGTCACGTGCCACAAACACTGTCATGTGTGTGTTACGTTATCGTCGTCTTTCGTTCGGTCGCTGTTGATTGAAACACAGCGGTCGTGATACTACCCAGCAGGCGGCAGTCGCTCAGGAGGTTAAGAACAGCGGTTGTCTGCCAAGCGGAAGGTCGCTGGTTCGATCGCCGGGCCTCCTCCTAGCCTAGCTGCTAAGTGCCGAGGTGTCCCTGAGCGACCTAACCCGACCTGCTCCTGATGCGTGGGTCGTTACCTCGCACGGTTGACACCGCCGTCGGTGTGTATGAATCTCAAAAGCCTCGAGAAACTCATCCGTATTGCCACTCCCTCTCCGTCTTTTCGTGGCGTGAATGAAATATTGTTTTCTGTTCGCACAGAAAAAAACGAATACACAAAATGAAAAACAAACTGCTAAATGCAGTCTCCATCCCCGCTACCGTCAGGTACTCTGCCAGGCAGCGAGAGAGAGAGAGAGAGAGAGAACATTCCAGAGCCCCCCCCTCCTCACACACAAACACACACCCATGCACACACACACACACACACACACAAGCCTTCACATTCCACGTGCACGCCCCACACCCCACGTGCACGCCCACGAGACCGCGAGTCTGGAGTCCAGCGGCCACGGGGAGTGTCCTCTGGCCTCTCTGTCTGTCTCTCTCTCTCTCTCTCTCCCTGTCCATCTCTCTCTCTCTCTCTCTACGTCTCTCTCTCTCTCTCTCTACGTCTCTCTCTCCTTTTCCCTCTCTCTCTCACAGGACCAGCGAGGAAAGTTCAGTGAGGGCCGAAGTCCCCTAATAAATAAATAAATGTCAAACTGCACCGGATGCAGTTACAATACATGCAACTGAAAATTCAGACAGAATCACAAGTCAAAGAACCCATTAAGGGTAAATATTGGGACAACATTTATCTCTCCAACCCACAGCCCATGGAGCTGGGCGGGGGGGGACGGCCCCACCAGCGAGGGCCCCAGCAACCGAAGGGCCCTAGCCCGGCACTCTGATTTATCTCCTCTCTTGCTCCAACTCCTCCCTCGGGGGGGGAGAGTGCAAATCGATGGCCTGGAGGGAGCCGTCCAGCAATCCAGTCATCCATCCGTCATCCTCTCACCACCTCCAGGGAACACTTTCTCCCACTCCCAACACAGTGGCGCTATCAACGGGGGGTCATAGGTCACGGTGCGGAGCTGCTACCAGCCTTCCCGCTTCAGGTCAGGTCAGAGGGGGACGGGAGGGTTAGCTGCAGCAGTCACCCCCAGCAGAGAAGACACCTTTTACACCGCATCTCTGCAGCGGTGGTGTTGCCGGTGGTTCCGACAGGCTCAGTCAGAGAGGACGCTTCTCAGAGTACCACGGCCACGTCTTAAGCGTCAGCCTCGGCCTCCACCGACCTCCAGAGCCCCAACTCTCCTCGTGGTTCACGGCAGCCAGCTCTCTTCGGCTGCCCCGTGTTCCTGCTACACATTCAGTCCAGAGAAAGAAAACCACTGCCCTGTAACAGACATGTGATTGTACTACTACTACTACTACTACTACTACTACTACTACTACTACTAAATAAGATAAGATAGATCTTTATTCATTCTGAAGGAATTTCTTGTGCCAGAGGTTGCTCAAAAATACAAACAACATAAGAATAAAAACAATTTTGTCCCCCTCATTTGGATCAGATGAGGGGTCTGACTGTTTAAAAGAAATTGAAAATTGTAAGGGGCATTTGTATTGTTTTATTGTGCCATTTTCTGTCTTTTCAAATAAAAACACTTGGCTAATCTACCTTCTTTACACAGCTAGTAGACTACATTGTGATATGTACAGTAGTCCCATTAAGAGCACTGGTATTCTGGATTTAGTAATCTCGAACATTTTGTATCCGGACCACAGTGATCCAATCAATTGCTTTGAAAAAAACTGGCACAAAAACTATGACGGATTACCTGATCCCGGATAGCAAAATAAGGGATTTCCAAATCCGGATCATTATGATCCAAATTACATTTTTGGAACAACTGGGCCCCTGAGGATTATTTGCCTTGGAGGTGAGCCTGCGTCGGGTTTGTCTGCCTTTTCTAAAACGCTGGTGTTTTCTCACCCTGTTAGTGAACACGTGTGTTGGTGGAGGTGGTGGTGGAGGTCGAGGTGGTGATGGTGGTGATGGTGGTGGTGGTGGTGATGGTGGTGGTGGTGGTGATGGTGGTGGAGGTGGGCCACACCCAGGCACGCTGTTCCACTGCAGCAGATCCAATGTAAACCCAAACAAAAGCCTCGTGTTTCCTCGTCCACCGTTCCTCCCTGCGTCTCCTCCTTGTTGCTCCTGGCTCCCGACACAAGTCGGTGAACGGAGCTCCCATAAGAGTCTGACTCGGAAGGTTAACGTCAGGGCTGAACAATTCATCAAAATACTCTACAAAATCACAATATGGCCAAGTGCAATATCCAAATCGCAAAATGTGTAAATGTAAATGTGTAACACCATTATAAATAAGGTAGTGCAGTGTTGCAGAGATGGCCTGGCCGACAAATATTTGAAATAAACATAAAATAACTTAACTTAGTATTGTACTAGACAGCAGGCAGAGCCAGAAGAGCACTCTTTTGTGCTTGTTTACTCAGATCCGTTTGTCGTGAAACTTGTTTGTGACGAAGGTGATCCACAAAGGCAAGCGCATTGACAGGCTTGCTCGACTCCAGAGGCATGGCGTTACCTTCCACCTACAATCACGTTGACACTCGCCATCCGCGGATCAGCACAGAGACACCCGTGCTGCTGCAGTGTTAGCCTGCACCCACAGACACGGCATAGCACCACGATAACAACAATATGCAGGGTGTCTTAGGAGAGGTGGCACTTAGGTGTGGGTCTGGGTGTGTGTGTTTGTGCATGCGTGTGTGTGTGTGTGTGTGTGTGTGTTTGTGCATGTGTGTGTGTGTGTGTGTGTGTGTGTGTGTGTGTGTGTGTGTGTGTGTGTGTGTGTGTGTGTGTGTGAGAGTGTGTGTGTGTGTGTGAGTGTCAGCAGGGATGTGACGGAGAGATCCCCCGTTGGCAAAGGCGGTTGGCAGCCGGTTGCCACTTGTTGCAGCGCAGCGCACAGCGAGGTGCTAGGAGGGCTGGGTCGGCGCACACACACACACACACACACACACACACACACACACACACACACACACACACACACACACACACACACACACACACACACACACACACACACACACACACACACACACACACACACACACACACACACAGACTCTCTCAGGCAACAGAACACCAACTCCCAGTCGACTTCAGTCTAATCACAGCAGAAAAAACACTGCTTTTAACTGATCCCCGGAGTACTGTACACGCCGGAGAAATGATATCCTATCCTTGTCGAAGCAGGCTGTGTGTATATGTACAGTATGTAAGTGTGTGTGTGTGTGTGCGTGTAGGCCTATATGTGTGTCTGCATGTGTGTGTGTGTGTGTGTTAATGTCATGGGGTGGGGGGTGTAAAAGGGTGGAGGAGGAGGTGGAGGAGGAGGATGAGGAGGCACGGCGAGGGAGAATGGCTGCAGAGACTGTCATCAACTGTCATCACAGGGTGGTGTGAGGGCACGCATCATGTGACCCCCGCAGCCGCGCACACACACACACACACACACACACCGGCCACACGACACACACATACACACACACACACACACACACACACACACACACACACACAGTCCTGTGACCTCTGCGGCTGGAACGCCGTCAGCAAACATAGCGAGAGACGGTGTGTGTGTGTGTGTGTGTGTGTGTGTGTGTGTGTGTGTGTGTGTGTGTTACACACAAGGCAGCCTCCTCCCGGTCATTGTCTAGGCTCGAACACCCTGGACCCCATAATGCGGCACCACAAGACGTGTGTCGTCACAGCAACAGTGTGACCGCAGTGGCTGAGCGAGGCGTCTTGGGTTGTTGACGCCGTCATACGAGATGTTTCTCTCCATAGTGTAGAGAAACTCTCATCTAAAGGCGTGTAGATGTTCATGGATAGAAGCAGCTGTGGTTCAAACCCGTCTCCTGAGTTTTGTTTTGAGAAATCACCGAAATCACTGACTTGAACCCTGTCAAGTCCCCACCCTGGTCCTCAAGTCCACAGTCAAGTCTTGTTGAGCCTATGAGCCTATCAATCGGTCCAGTCCACTGATCTATCCATCCATACACAGTACATCTGACTAGACTCCCACTTTTGCGATGTCACAAAAGGTGGGGAGGTAACATAGGGTCGCCGTTTAAGCAAACAAAAATTGGGACATAAATTGCCATCGCCTTGGCAACGCGTGGCCGTCAACAACAGCTGACGCCAACAGACAAACAAGTGCTCCTGTGGTTGTGGCCAGAGAGTCAACAGCTCCATTGTCAGACGGACCGCAGTCCTCAGACTGACCTGGGAAACGCACATGGTTCCTGCGCGCTGAGCACGAGAGAGGACGACCGTGAACCACTTTCATAGAACAAAATGAAAAAAAGGTTTCGTGTTTGTCGCGAGCAGGAAAGTTCCAAATCCTGACGACCCGGCCGAGCTCCAACACACCGGCTCCACTGTCATCCCACGGCCAAACGGCAGGAGTTCTGCAGGAGTGCATAGGAAACAATACAGCTCATAAAATAAGGGTGTGTGTGTGTGTGTGTGTGTGTGTGTGTGTGTGTGTGTGTGCCGCCGTCGCCTATTTCCGTCCGACCGGTTGTTCCAATTTGACAGTACGGCAACTCCCGAGAACAGAGAACCCGGTGATTATTGTAATAAATACAATACACACACACATATACACAGACCGCTACGAGACGGCGGTGCCTGTTAAGTGCAGACTTGCTGCTTCCTAATTGTACCGCTACACACGAACCCAGTGTGACGCCTCATTAAAAGCATAGCCCTGGACCTTCGACGCTAATTGTATTAAGGATGATTTTCAAATGATCTTCCTGTCTAATAGCCGAACGAGACGCCGTAGTTTGTCAGTTATGCCTCCAGGAGCTGTAGACAGGACATCGGTCTCCAGTGCCTGAGTGGGGTCGGTCTCTCTCTCGCTCTCTCGGTATGCAGGTCAGGCCTGCCAGGCTAGTTTTGTTTTTAGCGTCGAAAGGGAAAAAAAGGAGAAAGGCCTTTGGGCTCAACACTAAAAAAATAACTATGCTCTGTTCCGCCACACATCTTCCTGCACCTAACGCTCTGTGGTGGTGGTGGGGGGTGGTGGATGGTAGTATAGATAGTAGAAGAGAAGAACTTGAAGAGTCTTGAAACATAATGCCGTCTTCTCATGGAACTATTATCTTTTGACTGTTTGTTTGTGTGCGGTTGTACCCCTGGTGGTGGTGGTGGAGGAGGCGGAGGCGGCGAGGGGGTGCCTGGAAGCGTCTCCCCTGGCGGTGCAGTTGGTACGCCTAACCGTTTTCCAACGGTTAGCCGTACGACGCGGCGGCCCCTTTTCTGCTGCGCACACACCTGAGGAGAAGGCCTCACCTCAAACTGGGTGCCACAGAGACGCACACAAAGATGTCCGGTGCAAAGAGAATGAGGTTGAGGTCTTGTGCTTACAGTACATGGGCTGAAACGTTTCTCGTTGTCTGTTTTTGTCTTGTTTTTACGAAACCTGCCAACCACCGTTTTCTGGTCATGGTTAGATTTCAGTGAATCTGTCAGATGGTTATTTGTACCCTTTCCATTAGATGAGCCAATCAGTGTTTTGTTAGTGTCCCCTTACCATTACTATAACAATTAACCAGAGCTGCCCCGACACTGTTCAGACATCCGGTGGCCAATGGAGGGCCAGAGACATAAACAAGAAAGGGGTTCACCTGGGTGGCAGTAAAATTGCTTGGCTGGGAAATTAAACGAACCAACACAAACTCCCGCCGTCAGCGCTCCGTTTAAAGCCCCGGGATTAACAAGCGCCCTCATTTATAGAACACGCAGTGACTCCTCTCGAATGCCTCATGTGGCAGAGCACAGCGTTTCATTACCGTTTCTTTTTGCCAATAAGGCACCCCGACGTTTACTGCATCCGATGAGGTGAAATCAATAGCGGGTATAAACCTGCAAGGTTTCTCCTGACAGCCAAATCTCAATCACGTGTGCTGCATTTCAGAAGCACCACGCCAAGTCATTAGAACGAGAGATGGATGCACAAAGTTGGTGGTTGCCTACCGTACTTGCCGTGTGTAGTGTAGTGTGTGTGTGTGAAGTGTAGTGTGTGTGTAATAAGGGTGTGTGTGTGTGTGTGTGTGTGTGTGTGTGTGTGTGGTGTGCCGCCGTCGCCTATTTCCGTCCGACCGGTTGTTCCAATTTGACAGTACGGCAAACTCCCTGAGAACAGAGAACCCCGGTGATTATTGTAATAAATACAATCACACACACAATACACACAGACCGCTACGAGACGGCGGTGGCCTGTTAAGTGCAGACTTGCTGCTTCCTAATTGTACCGCTACACACGAACCCAGTGTGACGCCTCATTAAAAGCATAGCCCTGGACCTTCGACGCTAATTGTATTAAAGGATGATTTTCAAATGATGCTTCCTGTCTAATAGCACGGCGACGAGTTGCAGTAGCCAGGCTGGCGGAATCGCTAGGCCTATGGGCCTACCCTTCTCATCAGGTCAATGTGTTGAACGTCGAAAAAAAAAAGGAAAAGGGTTTGGGGTTCAAACTAAAAAAATAACAGCCTTTCCGCCACACATCTTCCTGCACCACCCTGGGTGGGGTGGGGTGGGAGTATATAGATAGTGAAGAGAAAACAGGTTTGAAACAAATTTTTCCATGAACTATTATCTTTGACTGTTTGTTTTGTGCGGTGTACTTGGTGTGTGGAAGGCAAAAGGGGTGCCTGGAAAGCGTCTCCTTGAGTGGTACGTAACCGTAACGTTTAGCTCTAACGACGCGGCGCCCCTTTTGCTGCGCACCACCTGAGAGAAGGCCTCAAACTGTCCCACACACAGAGTCCGGGCAAAGAGAATAGGTTGAGGTCTGTGCTTTACAGTACAGAATGGGCTGAAACGTTTCTCGTTGGTCCTGTTTTTGTCTGTTTTTACGAAACCTGCCAACCACCGTTTTCTGGTCATGGTTAGACTTCAGTGAATTTGTCAGATGGTTCTTTGTACCCTTTCCATTAGATGAGCCAATCGGTGTTTTGTTAGTGTCCCCTTACCATTACTAGAACAATTAACCGGAGCTGCCCCGACACTGTTCAGACATCCGGTGGCCAATGGAGGGCCAGAGACATAAACAAGAAAGGGGTTCACCTGGGTGGCAGTAAAATTGCTTGGCTGGGAAATTAAACGAACCAACACAAACTCCCGCCGTCAGCGCTCCGTTTAAAGCCCCGGGATTAACAAGCGCCCTCATTTATAGAACACGCAGTGACTCCTCTCGAATGCCTCATGTGGCAGAGCACAGCGTTTCATTACCGTTTCTTTTTGCCAATAAGGCACCCCGACGTTTACTGCATCCGATGAGGTGAAATCAATAGCGGGTATAAACCTGCAAGGGACGTACATTCAAGGAAGACTGCAACACAGTCCTTTTGTGAGAGCAACGCATCGATTTGAACCTCGGGCTCCGCGGAGAAGTTTCTGGGAGAGAGCGTGAGGGCTTTGGACACACAGCCCAGCAACACAGAGCTCTGTACCTTCCTCTGCAAGCCATCACACTCCCCCCAATCCTGTTAGCCTGCAAGCAAACTGCATCACGATGGCAACATCCATGCATCCACTATGAACGCCTTTCTCCTGACAGCCAAATCTCAATGACGTGTGCTGCATCTCAGAAGCACCACGCCAAGTCATTAGAACGAGAGATGGATGCACAAAGTTGGTGGTTGCCTACCGTACTTGCCGTGTGTAGTGTAGTGTGTGTGTGTGTAGTGTAGTGTGTGTGTGTGTGTGTGTGTGTGTGTGTGTGTGTGTGTGTGTGTGTGTGTGTGTGCTTGGTGGTGAGTGGTTGAAGTGGCCTCACCTGGAGTCTGAGGCCGATTAGACTGCACAGGCATCAGCACACAAAATATGATCACGATATATCATTTGATAATGCCGTCCAGTTTGAAGAGTATCCTGATAATGTCTGGAGCCTGAAGAAACCAGAGGGTTCATCGTTGTGGCCGTGTACGAAACAACTGTTAGATCTATCCGTACCGAGTAAAAAACGCTGAGGCATATTGATTGTAATCGACATACTGCCCCTCGGAAGAGATGAGATACTGTATGCACTGGCGGCAGTGGAGTGGAGAAGGTTCACAGCGTGTCCTGCCGGAGGTGGTGCCGGGCGGCCGGCTTGGAGAGCAGCACCTCGCCGGACCTGCCGCGGGCAGCAACGTGCACGCTCTCCCTCAGGCACGGCGCCACGATAGCTGCACGGCACGCCAGGCTCGGCGTGAAGCTAGGATTATAGGCCTACCGAGTCTCGTCATCAGACAATGTGTTTGACTACCGGCTGAAAAGGGTTCAGGGTTCAAACGTCACAATTTCCACAGCCTACCGACATGCCAGCAAGGGCTTTAACCGGCCTACCACCCTAAAGGGAATTAGGGCTGGGCTGTATTAGAGTATGATACCGATATCGTGATATCAGAATCAGGTTTAGTGCCATCATTTTTACAAACAAGGAATGAACTAAATATATATACAAAAATAAATTAAAAGGTGCAATTTAAAGATGTGTGTTAATGCTAATGTGAGCCAAGAGATGGTCTTAGATTTTGGATATCGTAATCTCATGATATGGAATTACTTTTCCTGCTCTTAAAGGCTGAATTTACCAGACTGTTCTAGGTGTTCTACTATTTTCCTTTACCCACTTAAGATTAAAGATTCAAGAAGTTTAATTGTCACACACACAAAGAATATCCACAATATTTACAGTATTTACATCAAAAAGAGCAGCAGGAATGAGAAATGAGAAATACTTTTGGACTTTTAGTCATTTAGACACTTAGACACTTATTTACCAAAAATTTTAATTGTGTGTATAAGGGTATAGACTAGACTAGATTGCCATAATCTGTCGGTTTCCACTGTCATCATCAATCATTCAATCAATCATCTCGTCAGCCACATCACCTCCACCTGTTCCCTGTGTCAATTAACTCCTCCTATTTAAGCTCCACCTTTCCACTCGCTCCACAGCCAGGTTGTATCTTCGCTTACCCATGGAAGTGTGTCCCTATTTCCCCAATCATTGGACGAAGCCTATCTCGCCGTGTGTTTGATTCCCTGTTTGTCTGCCAAGAAAATGAAAAGACAAAAACGTTTCCTGTGGTTGTGCCACTCTCAGGTCCTCCACACACCCGTTACGTGCTGTAGATAGACAATCGGGATATTAAATGACGTCTATAGGGATAGAGGAAACATCTCGGCCTATTTAAGTGTTTGCTAATATGACTTAAATGGTCAAATGGATTTCACAGCATGACAAAAAGGGGCTGTGTGTACTTCTTACGTACACAGTTTGTATAAATGTTTAAATGCCGATCGTAAAGGAATGGTGGCTCCAGCTCCAGTGACCATGCAGTTCCTGCCCACCGAGGGGCATGACGGCGCTGCAGTGGTAGAGAGAGGAACAGAATGTCTGACTGGCAGGATGCTGGCTGGTTGCCTCGGCAACGTGCCCGGTCACAGGTGGACTTGGAACCCCGGCGTTGCACTTCCTGGTCGCAAAAACAGAATCACGAGTCACGTGACTTGTGGGAAAAAAAGGGTCTAAGCAAGATCACCGCTGGAGGCCGCGGCCAAGAAAGCAATTTGAGAATGGCTTGTTTGACGGACAAACGGCTCTTGGATATAAGCTGCCCGCTGCACTCCTCCCGTGTGATGGCAGCGAACGCTATAACCGTCCTATGCATGTGAATTTAGTTGTGTTTGACTTCCGGGGCCGGCGACGACGGCGGTGAATCAATCCCCTGACGCAGACGCAGCGACGCATCATAAAAGAATGATGAACAAAGAAGCCGCAATAAAGCAGAAGAGCACCGTACACCGAACACCCAGCATGCAGCGTGCACAGACCGCACACAGTCCAGAAGTGTGTGTGTGTGTGTGTGTGTGTGTGTGTGTGTGTGTGTGTGTGTGTGTGTGTGTGTGTTTTTCTTTCCATTTATTTGAACAGCCTAGTGCTCTGTTCTACGTCTCCGTTAATGTCCTGCCTGTTGAAAACACGACGAGAACAATGGAAATAAAAGCAAACATCGATGACAAACACGTTTTATTATCATTGCCTCGCTTCGCAGCGGAAAATCTGCCCGAACCAAACTATTTGAAAAATGTGAAACTTGCCTCAGTTATCCGAAACGCACAACACAACGACACCTTCATGGAGAGCTCTAGGGTACAAGGAGGCGTGTGATTCTGTTCGCTCATGTAGACCTCAATAAACAGTGGATAGAAAGACATTCACAGATACTGTATCTCGTTCCCACGCCGATGCCCTTTAATAATTAATGTTGCCTATACTATAGATATGTGGGGTGGCTGGTGAACACTACGATTAAAGGCGGCTACACCTCAGGACATAGAGAGCAGTGTTGTCTACTGTGTTTGGTCTAGGGCTGAGCGTAGAAGAAAAGGTTTGTCTCCATTATTGAGTCCACCAGCAAATACAAATAGCTCAGGAGTTTGAGCGTTATGTGACGCATAAGAACAGCAATCACAAAACACAGCGAGAGTAGAACAAAGGAACACACACACACACACACACACACACACACACACACACACACACACACACACACACACACACACACACACACACACACACACACACACACACACACACACACCACACGCCCCGAACCCAACATTTGAGTTGCAGCAAAACAATCTGAAGCCCACTCTGCTCTAAGGCACACCCTTAAAATATTTATAACCCTTAGTCTTCCTACCGCAGCAGGGACAAAACATTGCTCGCTTCGTATCTGTTAACTGTCTCCATCCCAACCACGCGCGTCCGCTTCCGCAAGCCTGGGAGAACGAACGGACATTCAGCAGTTCCTTATTGTTGGGCTCCTGTTACAACAAGGCCGGTCGGTCGGTTTGGAGTATGATGGTCATTCTCAATCGCCACCACACTCGCCTAACCAGCAGAAATCCTACTCAATCCTCGAGCCTCGTACTAAGGGAGGCCAGGTGTGCTGAAGACGTTCCTCTCCTATGAGTCCAGAGAGAGCCTGAGTCACCGTGGTGGTCCGTGGCGACCGCTGGCCCACCACGGACCACCACGGTGACTCAGGCTCTCTCTGTCCCGCCCGCCTCCTGCAGCGTCGAGTGGTATTCCCACCCAGGAAGCCAACCCAAGGGTTTCCTATAAAGCTGTGCAGATGGCCACACTTCCCACAAGGAGGGTTTGGTTTGACAGGCGTTTGAGGCGACGACCAAGGTCCTTTACCCTGGAGTCCAGAAGGCGTGTACTCTACATACACCCTCTGCTGTACTGACTCTAGCTCATGCTGGTGCTATCGTCCTGTGGTTCTCAAACTGGTTTTACTGTCGGTAACCCTTATTACACCGTTACTATGCTCCTATTCGCATTTACGAAAAGATTGACTAAAACGACAAAAACAGCCCAAAAAGTGTTGCATTCACGTTACACGAGTACCCCTTGCGATCCCTCAAAGTACCCCTAGGGGTGCACGTACCCCCCATCTGAGAAACACTGCGGTAGTCGAGACCGCCATCATCATCGCTTATTTCTAGGCTTCCGCGCAATTCATAAACGGTTAGACGGGGGAAAACGGCGGCGCTGTACGAGACTTGGCAGCCACGCCAAAGTGCATTCCATTGATCAGCGTATCCTCAGGGTTCACTCATTGCCACGGTATGACCGGCATGTCAGAGTGCAATTATTAACTTCCCTTTGCCAATCATAAATCATGCGGCCGACGTGTCACCGGTGCACACACACAAATTCACAACGAGAACACAACGCTCTGATAAAACACAAGCGAGTCGTCCCATACCCACGAGAAAAATGAAGCGAGGTCACGCAAACAATACTTTGGGTTAACTCAAAAAAGGGGGTATGTGCGGAATTCGTGTATTGCTGCCACGCCAGAGAAATACAACAAAATCACGACAAACTTTCCTCGTTACGCAAACACCACACGACCGGTCTGTCTTGCTGCTGGGGTCAGTGGTCTACACTGGGTCAACTGGGCAACATGCAGTAGAGTACACGAAAATGAAGGCTCTACTATCCCATTATCCACACTTTTATCCATTGGACTTTCTTGAAACTTTTTGTTGTCGTGAACAGTGAACACGCTCCCGGTTCATTCCGCTTCTCTTCCTCTGGACCTTACATGTGAACATCTCTAGCCTTCGTTTCCTTTCACCCAAGTATGATTCTCTTGTATCCGAGCAGAGTGGGGGAATTATTATCAAGGTGTGCTCAGATTTACAACCCGAGGCACTCGCCTGCAAAGTTATAAATTACACACCGGAAACACAGCAATTATGAAGCGGCTACTCGGCTTTTTTGGGGGCTTGTATACTTTGACTTCCTGAGAGTGGCTTTTGCCTATTGTGTTTTGTGTGCCACTAAAAACACAGACAGAAAGCAAACTAAACTACGGGGGGGACGACACCTCTAATCAAACACCGCTTACCGACCGAAACCTGCAATGTTTCTCCGCAAATGTTTACCCAATGGGAGCAGGCTAAACAAACGCAGCGACCAAACCAGGGGCCTGGCGTTTTTTCCCCAACAAACACCACCGCCGGACTAAAAATGTACTTCGTAATCAAAGGGGGTTTGGAGAGCAAACAGGAGACGGGAGGACGGGAGGCGGAGAGACGGGGTGGATGAATTACTGAGCGGACAACAAGTTTCAGCGTTTCCCTCCGTCCCTCTCGATGAGAACCATCCGTCTGTAACCAACTCCCACCTCTTGACCACTCATGGCTATCCAGGGTGGGCAGCGGAGGGTTAGCTTTGGGTTGCGGCACTATCGCTCTGAGGCTCTGTGTTCAACACCGATGGAAATGCTGCTGGTTGCTGCTTTTTTCCCCCATTTCATTCATTCATTCTTTACGTGTTTATTTAGACGGTTTCGCGAGCGGCGTCGCCGAATGAGACTTGAGACAAGTGAAGCTGAAAAACAATCAAAGCATCGCAATCACAATTGGAGTCACCACAACCAATCCAAACGTCGCGCCGGCACTTTTGTCAAATACCTACAGCCGTCGGGGATTGACCCCCAGTGCTTTCCGGCGGCTGGGAATCTAACCCCGTTGGAACGACACTGTGCTTGTTTAAACAGGTGGCTCCTATTTGAGTTCAGAAATCCCCCTTTTTAGATGAGAAAAAAAAATGGGTTAAAATAAGACGGGTAGGTCAACCTTGGGTGTAAACCCGACACGGATCGTTTATTTCACACTCGGGCAGGTCTTAGGGGCTACCGCAGCAGCACTTTAGCAGCGCTAGCTACCGATGACGACGGACAGTGTACAGGGCACGTAGGCCTACATAAAGACAGAAATAGTGGAAGAAGGTCGGGAAATGTACCCACCACCACCACCACCACCACTGCCCATGGATGCAATGCCACATGGACCATTTTAATAAGAAACTGTACAGTACACAAGGGATTAGATTGAAATCTCTGTGAGAAGGGCTCAGACAACTCAGCCGGGGTGTTCCCTCTCTCTCTCTCGCGCTCTCTGCGTTCAGCAAGTCTATAGAATATTGTATACTGTGACGGCAGGCATCACAAAAGGGGTCAAAAGTTCACAGCGATGTACAGGGATGAAAACGAGGGATTTAAGATCCTGGATTAAAATCCCCAACATTGACAGCACATTTCCCTACTGGACCGGGTGGTTCTCCGTCTCATCAGAGAGAGAGAGAGAGAGAGAGAGAAAGAGAGAGAGGAGAGCGAGAGAGAGAGATAGAGATTGTGTGAGCATGTGTGTTTGAGGCATGGAAAACAAAACCTGGGGGCAAGGGTTGGCAGAACGGGCTGGCAAACAGAAATACAGATGAAGAAACTCGAAATGCATCAGTGACAGTAGGATAGACAGGAGGATAGAAGCGATGGCAGCGAACGGCCCATTGCTCGGTGTGGAGGCTCCGACACGGCAGGACGTGACAACGGGAGAGCAGGAAGAGGACACAGGACGGATATAGATGAGTTTATAGGAGCCACTCCTGGAACCATGCCTCTCTTCCACCTTGGCCCCCAGTGGCCAAAAAACCTGCTTATCAAAGCAAAGCCTGCACCTTGAGCCACATCGACAGCATTGCAGGGTACCGTCACAAAGACAACACCAGACCCTGCACTTGCACTGAGATTGGTTAGTTAACAACAGTGTTGTTCACATTTATTAATCAGGCACATAGCGCTATAGAACTCCTTTCCTGGCCGACATTTTCAGACGAGTAGGCTGGCAGAAGAAAAATAAAAACTCGCAACCGCAAATTCTAATCATATCTCAATCAGATACACTATGGCTAATGAATTACGACGCATAATGAATTACTACGCATTAACACACAGCAGATGAAGCTGTCCATTCAACACAAAGCACGGGCTACTATTCAGAGTTCTACAACTACAGTACAATAGCAGTTCAAGTTCTTTTGTAATGTGTTCACGTGTCCCACATGACATCAACAACATATGAAACTACAAAACGACTGTGAACTACAAGACAAGGTAACCGTGATCAAACTTGACCACCTGCAGGGTCAGGATCTTGCCAGCAACAGCCTCAAAGTTGCAGAGGGTCACTTCAAAACGTCTGTACTGTACTGTACTGTACTGTACTGTATGGGTCAACAACATGAACTTTTTGAGGCCTGATGAGATGAGACGAGACGAGACAACCACAGCCAACAGGCCCCAGACCTCTCCCAGGCCAGCATGGGTGTGTCAGCAGATCAGCTGTGCTGGATTTTTACAGAGAGATAGATAGATCCCACCACACTGCTTTGCTTTGCTTTGTGTCACAAATCTGAATGCACAGTGACCCCACCACCATCATCATCATCATCATCATCATCATCATCATGGGGTCATGACGACCCCAAACGTCTGACCTTTGTGACCTTTGCTTGACCAAACCAAACTGAACTGAGCTGAACTTGATCCAAACTCCTCCTGAGTCATTCCATCCAAGCAGTCCAGCAAATAACAACTCACACTTAGATACTGTATGTCTGTGGTGGTGGTGGTGGTGGTGGTGTGTGGCTTACATTGTGGCTTATTCGAAGTTAGTGTAGTTTGTAGTTTGTAGTTTCGTTACCTTCGGACAGCTCCAGCTCCAGCTCCGCCAGCTTCTCCCGCACCTCCGCCGGCAGACTCGTCGCGATCGCCGGCGTGGGCTCCTCCTCCTCCTCCATCATCATCATCATCATCAGCACACCCGTGGAATCTCTCTCGGCCATGGCCACCCCGAAGCCACAGTAAGCCACACCAAGCCAAGCCACACCAAACGGGAGTGGAAGTCGTCGTCGTCGTCGTCTTCAGCCCGGCTTCGGGATGACGAGATCGGGAAGACCCACCAGTACCACCACCGCCACCAACGCCACCACACCGTTCGTTCGTTCTCGGCTCCCAGCAGACAGGGTGGTGCTGGTGGTGCTGGTGCTGCTGGTGGTACTGGTGGTGGTGGCTGATGATGGTGGTGGTGCTGATGGTGGTGCTGGTGCTGGGCTCACACGGCTGCTGGTGCTGCGGGTGGTGTAACGCTGCGTGCAGATGGCTGAGAAATCCTAATCATAATCATAATCATAATACTAATATTAATAATAAGCATCGTCTGGTGTCTGGTGTCTGGTGTGGAGCAGCTCCCAGCTCAGCTCCCAGCGCCCAGCTCCCAGCGCTCAGCTCCCAGCTCCCAGCCGCCTCCCTGACAGACGAGGAGGAGGAGGAGGAGGAAGAGGAGGAGGAGGAGGAGAGTTAACTCGTTCAACTCCACCGCGCAGTCGCCAGGCATTGCATCATAGCAGCAGCAGCAGCCCGATCCGTGTGTGTGTGTGTGTGTGTGTGTGAGATCACCTCTTGCTGCACTGGCTCGCCTCCTACTGTCGTCAGGGTGCATTGCACACTGCGGCCCAAATAAACTCACCTCTTCTCTAGTGTTCTTATATATCTTATATATCTTATATCAGTGAACAACACTCTCATCATAGTCATCACATGTCCTTGAATCCCCTGATGTGCATCTCTCTCCATATTTGACCCCCAATATAGAACAAGGCTCCTATTTCATTCAACATTGTGATCATACTGACTTTAGTGAGACATGGTCCTGTTCCAATAGGCCCACTATAGCCTCCTATGCATTCTGACAACAGCAATCAGCCTGAGATGGTTACTGTAGGTCATGATGTTCACAAGCATGAGTGTTATCACAATGTCGTTCATCTCATGCCAATCTTCATAGCTTTCATTGCGTAAGACCTCACAAATAGTACAGTGATAATACTACAATACAGTGAAAAATAAACTTTTATCACATTATGACCATTGTGATAACTTTGGCCAACATATTCTTCATATGTAACACACCGAAGATTTCTTCAATCTTAAATACATTAAATGATCAAGGCAAGCAGGGGCCATCATAACGTTAAATGAAGACAACAAACTGTGCATGTCAGTATAAGAAGTGTGTTGACATAAAAATGTGTTAGTATAATATAAGAATACACCACTAGAGGTCAGACTCTGCTTTGTAATCAAGGCTTAACCTAGAGCTTTGGCTTTGGCTTTCTCCTGCACTGATCCTAGCCCATTTGTCAGACAAGTCCCATAATGTAATAATGTAGGACATGGATGGGGAGAGCAGCAGCTATACCTGATCATACGCCAAGATGCACAAGGCGACCAATCTGCACGGGCAACAGCTGAGAAAGGTGTCATATTTTTCACAGCACAGAGAAATCCCCAGTATTTAACCGGCTGCTCGATGGTTCTTGCAAAAATGTCAACCTTGCAATCTTGAAGGTGCAACAACAATGTCTGCAAAGTCAAGATTCATTAGGGGGACAACTGTGGATGACTTGCGCCCCTCACTGACCCTGGTACAGTACAGGTCATATTTGTGGTCTGTCTAACCCTCTCCTCCCCTTTTGAAACTGCTGCTTTGAGATCAGCAAGGTTCAGGAGAAGCTGCTTGTGGTCTTATCTATCTATTTATTGCTATTTATCTATTTATTGCAATTTAGTGCTCCATTTGAACCTGGGTTACATATGCAACTAACACACACCAACCCTAGCCTAACTTAACCCTAACGCCTGTGTAGCAGAGGTGGGAAGCAGCAGCACAACGTCCTCCGCAGGTTGTGGAAGCGCCTTGTTTCACTGCGTTTTGACTGGGACCTCTGAATATTGAATGGATGACATCACACATGTGAACGAAGCAAAAGGACAGCGACTGTAGACTTGTGACGGACCGGAGTGGACACGTGCTGCTGGCGTGCTGAAGAGCTGCTGAAGAGTCGACCCTGGACAGGTGAATGTACCATTCACCCGTCTTCTCCTTCAAACACAGCAGTAGCCGGAGGAAGGAGGACGAACGGAAGGGAAAAGCTGTTCCTGGCAGCACACTTGAGTTTTTTGTTCAGCAGAGTTCTGTTCATGCAGAACATTCATTCATTCATTCATTCACAGATGCGAGCTGTGCTATCAAAAACCCTGCGTTCGATTAAAGTTCTCGATTCATGAAATCTTGAATCCTTCACAGCCTTCCTTGACACACATTTGACTTCAATCAGTGAGGTGAAAGAACTAAAGTGACACAAGTACAAAAGCTGAAGGTATCTTAAGGCAGAGAATTACTGTCTAATGCTGTTGTGGTCAGCGTTGCGGTCATGGCAAGGAGTGGTGCAGAAGGGGTGTTCCACTATCTCCTGTGTTGGGCGATGCACAGCGAGGGACTCCAGCTGCAGCATCCCCATCAGCAGCTCCATGAACTGCTGCGACGCCTCGTCCTCGTCCACCTTCTTCACGTCACAGGAAGAAGTGCGTGAAACACAAGGGTGAGATTCGGATCACTTCTTACCAGGTCTTAAGCCGACACTGTGCAAGTTTTGCCATTAGGAAACTCCAGCAGCTTGAGTTGTCGCTTCAGTGAAAGCTATGTCATTTTCAGACAACAGTTAATGTCCAGTGGTCATTTAACATAGTTTGCTGCTATTTGATTCCAGTCTTCTCTTGCTGTCATTTCTCTTTCTTCACATTGCTTATGCATTATATTGACACTCAAAAAACTACATGGTAGTTGGTATATGGTTATTATATCACAGCTAAAGCACGTTTGAAGCATAGCCGTGGTATGTGGTTATTGTATCATGGCTATGAACCAATCAGATTGCTTAATTTCAGGTACCCGTTTTTATATAACTGTTATACCAACCATTTGGTAATCATTGTCTCCACGATACAATGTGTGTCTGGTGAACGGCCCCTGTCAAGCGTAGGCCTAATATGCACGCCGGACGCCTTGGAAAGGAGAAATAGGAAAACATTAGGGTCCCCAAGAGTTACTTACTGTACATGTAATATCTGATCCCACCATTTATGCCAGCCTCAACCTCACTGACATGGTATGATACGCCAAAGTCTATTCTTTTGACTTCGAGTGGTCTGGAGTCGTGGACCGGCATGTTGTCGTCTTGCTTTATGTCTCTGCGGTGCCCCGGCTGATGACGCAGCAGACAAAGGCATCGGTGCCACGGTGCTCCCCTGCGACCCCTCCACGCCACCCTCAAGACGGACACGGTGTTGTCGACAGTCAGCCGCTTGTGGAGGTGTACCTGGAAATTGTAGGGCTCTGAACGCATGCTCCGTCCTCTCGGGGAAAATTAAGAGATTCAAAGTGAAAGGTGGGGAAGGGATAGGACACCAGAACAACCGCAACACTCTACCTACTCCTTAATGACACTGATTCACTTTGGATAAAAGTGTTACTTAAATAGTAAGTCATTAAGTCATTAAGTCATCAAGACACTGTTCTTATGAGTTTTTACAGTACATGAATTGCCTCCTGCCTGATTGGCCTTCTAGATACAGATACTGTTGAGACGTGGGATGACTGGAAAGAAGAAGGGATAGGATGAAGTCATTGGTAAATAAATACCCTTGAATAGTGTTCTTGAAAGCATGTGTTCACCCCTGGCCTACATGACACTCTAGAAGACAGGTGAATTAGCATTAGTGTCTCCCTCCCTCGTCATTGTGATGTGGTGCATTCACGCACATGTGATTTTCATGGCTCATTTCACGAGTTGATGAATGGCAATGGCATTTCTATCGAGTTAAACTCAAACTTTGGTCAATACAGGACAGGGTACAATAACAAGCTTATTTTAAGTTTTCTACTTACATGAGTCATTTTTTTTGTCGTATTTTGCTGTTCTTTCCTGGTGAGGAACTGGCGGGATCTGATGGGCTCAATGGCGGTTCCATGGGGTGGCAACTGGGGTGCCACCCTCGAAAAAGGCCTTGCCACCCCAGTTGCCACCCTATTTGTAGGGTGAAAAATTGGTTTTGAAACATCATAATTTGCGTCTGCAAATTACACGTTTCACCTACGGTCTGAGTAAGGCAGCGTCTGCGAGTTACACATTTCACCTACGGCCTGAAGAATATTCACTAAAAATCAACAAAATTACGGTTTCTCATTGTGATTGCTGTAGTAGTCGCTAATTGCAGTGTGAGTTACTACATATCATTTTTTGAGTAAGTCAGTTCCCTGAATTAATATACAGCTTTTTATCCCATATTTTCAAGAGGGGAAAGGAAAGCCCTTCACTTTTTTAACGGGCAAAATGTCTTAACCACTTAGTTGTCCATATTTTTATGAATATTATATAGATGACTGACATTTGGAGTGCAATTGCACAATATACACGATATTATGTAATATATTTGTATTTATTATATTATACTATTCGCTACTCACAATTTGTATTGTCTTATTTACTATATTATACTACTATTATAATACTATCTAGGCTACTACATATGCTATTTACTATTAATCGAAAATTATTATATTTATTATTATATTACTACTATAATATTGTAATGTACTCATACTACACCGTATTGCTAAAGCTAAAATGTCAAAACTTTTTGCACATTGCATGTACATTAAATTATATTATATAGGGATGTCTCCATGACTATTAAGCAAGGAAAATAAGCAAAATATAAAAATATTATCTCTGATGGTTGCTTAAACTTCTCTAAATAAATAGGACTAGGTTGTCTAGACTAGACATTGTCTCATTATTGATTCACATGCATAAAACAAATCACCAGAATGCAGGAAATTGCAGTTTTTTTGAGAAATCTTTTGGAGAGTTGACCTCTGCCACCCCAGCTGGAACCTCATGCCACCCTGATGCCACCCCACATAGAACTTGCTAAAACCACCACTGGATGGGCTCCATCTAGTGTTACAAAACACTTAAGTAAATATTCATCACAAGCGCTGTATCAATTCACATACAGATTTCTCGATAGGCTAGGACGTTTGGAAGCATTTGGAAGTATAAATGTAAGAAATAATCCATGTTTGACACCTCATATTGTTTCACGCAAATATGAAATACAACAATATATAATATAGAAAAATAATACACAAAAGTCTTTGTTCATGCAGCTGAAAAAACGATTTATTAAACACTTGGAGTATAGGGATAACATCCATTCCCACCTGATTGCTTATATGAACAAACTTTATTTGCGAGATCAATCCTGTCAGTTTTTCTTACACACTCTTCTACGAAGTCCAAGCTTTCAGGGGATAATTTATCCAGCTTCTCCAGTTCCACAGCAACATCGAGGAAATACTTTAAAAGAAGAGCAATAGTAGTCATGTCTTTGGAAGACAATATGCCTAAAATAGAAAAAAATTGAAATAGAAAATAGAAAAACCCCAAAAAGAGGAAATCTCTATGAAGTTCATAAGCATTTGTTATTTGTGGAATGTGAATCTGTGAGTCGTGAGTATCACTATGTGTGAATCTGGAATGATCACTATTTACCTTCAGTTTGTCAATTTTTTCACGCGGGATTGTTCTACTGAATAACAATATTACTTTTTTTATATCTCCATTTGTTATATTCTCATTTATGTTCACCATCAGCACCCTGTGAGCAGCAAATACAGCGTCTGTTGAATACTTTGACGTGGTAGCCGCAAGCAACATAATTGCCAAGGGAAATGAGGTTGCCAACTAGCTTGCGGCTATGTCTGCATATATTATATATATTTATAGATTTTTCGACCTGCAAATCTTACGTGTATTTTGACAACATATGCCTATTTTTCAAGACAGTTTCTATGTTGTGACCTCTGGTTCTGAACACCTTCCAAAGGACGTCAAAGCGTTTGAACTCAGATAGGAGTTCGACCAGGTACAGGTCGTTCATCTGACCCAGAGTGACCCCCTGACTTCAGGAACTCTTGGAAGCGAAGACCTTCATACGGACGGCCACACAGGTACAACATGGTCCTGGATTCCAGCGCTCCTGCGATGTCTGTTACAGTCTGTAGGAGTGGCACGATAGCTGAAGCCATGGCGGACGATACGATGGCTCCAAATGTCTGCGATGGTAGCCAGGGTTAAGGGTCTGATTCACAACGTCCTAAAGCGAAAGGGAAACTCAACTCTAGACCGTGTCACTTATTTGGTGCTGTATTGTAGGCCGGGGCCTTGCCAGGGTGAGCAAGCAACCAGAGCAGAGTTGATTAATAATTAAAACAATTACATTGGCCTCCTGACAGCTAACTGCCCCTGCATGGCTGCACTGTAAACTCCTGCAACGTGTAATAGATGCGATGTAACGTTCTCGAGTGCAATCTTATATCTCCAGTATATATGTCATCGCTGTTGTATTTACAACTGAATTGGAGTTCAGAGGTATTCTGTGAATTATATAATACTAACCATTCATGTAGCACCTTTCAATAGATTCTATTGGTTTACTGTTGTCAAAGTCTTATGTTATCCTTGAGATTGTTGTTCTATTTTTTGGTGATTTTATTCAACATTCATGTTTCCTTTAAAGTTCCACTCCACTACTAATCCATTAAAGTTCCACTCACAAATAAACTTGAGTCAAAAATGTCATTTTTATCATTTGTATTAGGAATGTTTGCATGCATGTGTGCTTATGACAAAACAAAATGTTTATATTTATGTCCGTATATGACAAGGTAAATACAGTAGTATAAATTACCCCAAAAGTCCCACTTTATTCCCGTTAATTCTCATTGAAAGTTTCCAACTTTGAATATTCCCAGAATTTTGCAACCCTAAACATGACCCCATGATCAAGAGGAAAGAGGAGAATAACTGCGAGACCAGTGGACTGTTTCCATACACAGGTGATTAAGGAATGGAGTTCAACTGCAACTTTAGAATGCTAAGTGACATTGCACACACACACGCTAAGACTAAGACTCTGTTGTCATCCACTGGAGAAAACGTACAGTTACGGTTATTACATAACCCTGTGTCCACCCAAGGAAGCTCCAATGCCACCACCAAGTCATGACAGTGTCTGTCCAGTCTATCCATACCAGTATAATGTACATTTCCCTATAGATACATGAATCCCCCATCAGTAATGGGGATGGGGGAGGCTATAACCTGACTTGTTTGAGTGATCCGGTCTGTGTAACACTGACAGCTTCCTGGGATACAGTATGTCTCCCCCCTGCAGAACAAGCACAGCTTCCCTGGGATAATGTCTCCTCCCTGCAGAACAAGCACAGCTTCCCTGGGATAATGTCTCCTCCCTGCAGAACAAGCACAGCTTCCCTGGGATAATGTCTCCTCCCTGCAGAACAAGCACAGCTTCCCTGGGATAATGTCTCCTCCCTGCAGAACAAGCACAGCTTCCCTGGGATAATGTCTCCTCCCTGCAGAACAAGCACAGCTTCCCTGGGATAATGTCTCCCCCTGCAGAACAAGCACAGCTTCCCTGGGATAATGTCTCCTCCCTGCAGAACAAGCACAGCTTCCCTGGGATAATGTCTCCCCCCTGCAGAACAAGCACAGCTTCCCTGGGATAATGTCTCCTCCCTGCAGAACAAGCACAGCTTCCCTGGGATAATGTCTCCTCCCTGCAGAACAAGCACAGCTTCCCTGGGATAATGTCTCCCCCTGCAGAACAAGCACAGCTTCCCTGGGATAATGTCTCCTCCCTGCAGAACAAGCACAGCTTCCCTGGGATAATGTCTCCCCCTGCAGAACAAGCACAGCTTCCCTGGGATAATGTCTCATCCTGCAGAACAAGCACAGCTCTCCACTGGTAGTGATGGGAGTTACGGCTCTTTGAAGGGAGCCGGATCTTATGGCTCCGTTCCTTTCTGAGAGACGTTCAAAAGAGACGTTTTGTTTTTTAGGGTGCGGGGTGACTAGGTTTATCTGAGAGATAATCCCCAGGATAATGATTGACACAAAGGATAATGATTGACTGTATTGCCAGACCCTAATGTCAATGATCTGCATTGTAAACATGACACAAGTTGTCTCCATATCCATGTCATTCATGTCAGTGAATGTACTACTTTGAATGTACTCTCTGTATGTGTTGTGTGTCAATAAAGTTGCCTTTGCCTTGAATGCAATTCATGCAAATCTTAATACACTTTTTATTGGCACGATAAAAAAACACAAGTATAATACACTGTGTATTATACTTGTTTTTTTGATACAGTCAATCATTATCCTGGTGATTATCGATCAGATAAACCGAGTCATCCCGCACCCTAAAAAAAAAAAGAACCGTCTCTTTTGAACGGCTCTCAGAAAGGAGCGGAGCCATAAGATCCGGCTCCCTTCAGAGAGCCGTAACTCCCATCACTAAGCGGCAGTTTGTGTGTGTGTGTGTGTGTGTGTGTGTGTGTGTGAGAGAGAGAGAGAGAGAGAGAGAGAGTGAGTGTGTGTGAGATCACGTCGTGAAGGTGGTCATCTGAAGGGATTACTCTCCACTACTATTGACCGATCATGGTCATCCTACGTGACGTTTTTTCTCATGTAGCCCCTGCGTAGCAAACCGCCAAGCGACGCGACGGATACACACTCCTGTAGGCCCCTCCGCGTCAACTTAAACGACAGCGCCACATCGCTCGATACACGCTTTCAACGGTAATATACACCGACGACCGAGTGGTAGCTCTCTGTATGTTAGGGAGGCCGGTGTATATTGAATTGATTAGTATTATTATTAGTATTAGTATTAGTATTATTTGTATAATAACGTAGTCCTCCCAGGGGGTAGTCGCAGTCCGTGGTGGGGGGGGAGGGGGGGGAATCGTGACTCGTGTGGATGATCGGTACCTGATCTCCGCGTCATGAGAGGGAGATCAGGTACCCACCGGAGGTGTGTGTGTGTGTGTGTGTGTGTGTGTGTGTGTGTGTGTGTGTGTGGTTGTTTGTGTGTGTGTGTGTGTGTGGTTGTGCGTGTGTGTGATCTTCGCATATGTCCACCATGAGCTGAATCGCAAAGGCACAGAAGGATAAACGGCCTATCGCGAGTCGCTGATTTCAGATAGCACTGTTTTTCATTGTGTGACATACTTGCTTTGAGAGCTTCCTCAGTAGTACTTCCGACGTGGATGTCTCCATTGCTCGACTGATGGTCAGTAGTATCCTTGACGTCCATGTTATTTGGCAATGTGCCCTGAGCATCTGTACATGATTAGGTTTAGAGTGACATTGTAAATGACCTCCGCTCGCTACGCTCCTGGTTGTTCTGAGGTGGGGTAGATTAAACTTTGTCGCAACACTACCACTTTCTCCTGTGAACACTCTCATACCCGTGCGCATCATGCTTGTGTCTCATCCTCTCATAGCTTCTTGAGAGATGATGAACACTTTCCTGCCATTCAGTTGTGTGTCTTTTATAATTGTAATGAGAGCAGAGCTAGATGTGGATCTTGCTTTTAGACGACATGGATGCTCCAAACTCCAAGATCCACATCATGCCATCTGCTTCTGCTGCTCCTCCTCCTCCTCCTCATCATCATCATCATCATCATCATCCCTCCTCCTCCTCCTCCTCCTCCTCATCTTCATCCTCATCCAACATGTGCTGTGGGACCAGGCTGTACCCCCATCACAACTACAGCCTATTTTAGAAACTCTTTATCTTTTAAAAGTCTTTATTTTCTTCTTCTTCTTGACCTGGACAGGCCTTCATGATGGTGCACCTTTTTGGTTACTTGTCTTAAGGTTGTTGATGGCTGCTTGGCACTTCTAACCCATGTTCCTATTGAAGGATTACGGAAATCACTGTTGTGAGTCAGATCACTTCCGCAATCAAGGTCTTCCCCATTGAGGTTTTTTTTTTATATGCTGCATCTTTGGATGATTATTTGTTTTACTGATCATAAAACATTATTATCTTATTTGTAACTAGGGGACATGCATTTCTGGGCGCACCAGGCTGTCAATGTGTTGTCGACAATTATTGACAATTGTGTGTACAATGTTGAGGCTTCACACATACAGCCAAACAATGTCATTAGCTTTTCATCTCCATACAACTACTGTACTTCAGCTTAGGGCTGGGCAATATATCAATATTATATCGATATCCTGATATGAGACTATAGCTAGGTCGTCTTAGATTTTAGAGTCTTGTCTTTTCACGGTTTTGAGTTTAAAGCTCTCATTGGGCAGCAGTGGGACTGTTCTCCACTACACACCAGCGGTGGCACCGTGGCGGATACCACAAGCGGCTTGAATCGCAGCCGTCGGCCATCGAAAAACAGGCTCACAAGTCACGGCGAGGGGTGTATATGTCCAGCAGCTATTGGATGACTTCATTTATCAGTTTGCTGTGCTAACTTTGAGCATACCCACCGCTGCTACAAAACAGTCTGTTGCTATGTTTCTGTATATTATGACATAAGCTGCTTTTACCCTTGACTTACTCCTGCTACAGCAACAAGTTATTCTCGTTTGCTATTGTTTCGGTACCCGTTTTATTTATTATAATTGCTATGCTGCTATTTAGTGTGATTAATGGTTTGCTGGTGCACATCGTTGTAATGATACTAAAGATGTCC
>PIJE02002938.1:50000-51467 GCA_002895965.2 Coryphaenoides rupestris | reverse complement strand
TCTGTGTGGTGTGTCTGTGCTGTGCGCGTACTTTGTCTGTTGTGATGTGTGTGTGTGTGTGTGTGAGAAGAGACGGAGCGACAGAGAGAAGAGAGTGTTGCAGACGAGAGAGAAAGATAGGAGAGAAAGAGAGCGAGAGAAAAGGGAGAGAGAGCAAACGTGTGTGTGTGTGCTGTGTGTGTGTGTGTGTTCTGGGCACGGCAGCTGTTGTGCGTTTGTGTGTGCGCGTGCCGTTGTGTTGCGTGCGCCGTGCCGCATTGTGTGTGTTGCGCGCGTGTGTGTGTGTGTTGTCTGACGTGAAAATTGCTTCTTCTTTACGTCACAAACATTACTTGAACAATAACCACCACAAAGCTGGAGCATATCTTCTCAGACAACCGTGAACACATGAAACACGTGACACACATTGAACACGTGAAACACCATGAAACACGGTGAACACATGAAACACGTGAACACATGAACACATGAACACACATGTGAACACCCCGTGAACATCCAGCGGCCCATCATCCTGTCCCGTTGTCCCTGCGCTGGCAGGGTATCCGTGCTGGACTCCGGCGACGGCGTGCACCCACAACGTCCCCATATCGAGGCGCTACGCTCCTGCCCCACGCCATTTCATGAGGCTGGACCTGGCCGGCCGGGACCTCACAACTACCTCATGAAGATCCTGATCCGAGAGGGGATTACAGCCTTGCGTCACCAACCCGGTGGGCACAGAACGAGCAGTACCTCCGCGAAATTACTCAATACTTTTTAAAATACGTGTACTATAGTGTGGGTGTTGAATATTTTTACAAACACAATATAAATACTTTTAACACTATGGAAACCATATCATAATCATAATACTGTTATATGCCATTGCCGTTTGTAACAGGTCTACCTCTTTAAATACTTTTGACAATACTTCTGCAGTATAAAAGTATAAGTCCTATCATTACATATATTGCCATTTGGCTGTTTGAAAAAACCTTCTTTAAATATCCTACTTTCTAAATAAAATCTAATACTATAAATATAATTATATTATAAAGTATATGTGCCTGTTGTCGAACCCCTACACCCTTCCGTCCTGTAATCCCATCTTAGATATTTGAATAATCACATTTCTTGATTACTTCTGATTACTACTCTAATCACATCTGCAGTGGATTGTTGACTGATTAACTCGTCTGTTGTTGTTGTTGTCGTCGTGCGTCGTCATGGCAGCCAGCGCGAGATCGTGCGCGACATCAAGGAGAAGCTCTTGCTTACGTGGCGCTAGACATTTTGAGAACGAGATGGCGAACCGCGGCCTCCTCCTCGTCCCTGGAGAAGAGCTACGAGCTGCGCCCGACTTGTCAGGTCTCACCATCGCAACGGAGCGCTTCCGGCTTGCCCCGAGACCGTCTTGCCAGCCTTCCTTTCATCCGGCTGCGTTGATAAGTAATAATAATAATCAATACATAATAATAATAATAA